>JASAMV010006608.1:0-15218 GCA_030248065.1 Rhynchonema sp. JSB1_4
AACGAGCCAAACTAGCGCAACCAACACGCCACAACGGCAAACTCAGAAACGGATGACGAGAACGAGCATACAATTTTGAATATTGATGACGATCTGAAAGCAGCAACCCAGTGACTGAGGAGATCAGTCAACGACGGCTGAAAATTTTAGAGATAATGTGGCAAAAGAGTTATGCTCTGACCACGTGAGTTTAGTTTAGATTTAAAGGCCGCAATTGAGGCAGCGGAGACGACGTCTCTTGGGAGCCTGGTTCCAGAGGTCCACGACAACGCGATAAGCCTAGTATCCGGACAAGTCCGGCACCCGCGCCATGGACTCGACACAACTCGTGGAGTGCCCTCGGGTTGGGCGGCCGGTGTCACGAGATGGAAAGAAGGATTCCTTGGTTACCCCAGGTCAGTGACCGTGAATGACCTTGTACACAAGCACAAGATCGTTTACGGTCCGGCATAAATCAGGGGGTTAATCTTGGGCATGCAAACGCTGTTGGTAAGACAGTGTCTGCATGCCAGGTAAATCATATAGTGAACCGACGTCGAATTTTTTCAACGTTTTTAGCTAAAGTGACATTTTAGAGGGGACCAGAATGGGACATGGAAAATTCCATTAAAGGGCGGACATAGGCCAAATAAAGTTTTCTGAGGAAGTCGAGATTTTGACTTGTGAAAGTTTCGGCGGATGGTCTTCTCCATTCTGCTGGCGTCAGCCACAATTTTACCAATATGTGACTCAAACTTTAAGTTTTGTTGGTTGATTAAGACACCCAAGTCCCGGACATGGGGGTGGTGAAATAATCTGCTCACTTCCCACAAAAATAGACAGGGGATCTCGGGGCGATTCCCAAGCCTTACTGTGACGCCCCCACGGCCGGCAAGAGCCATGCCATTTGCAGAGAGCCAACTAATGACCGCATTTATGTCACCCTGGAGGATTTTGTGATCTGCAGCACTATGATTTTCCTGTAATTCCTTATATCATCAGCGTAGAGATACAGATAGGTACCTGGATGTACTACACTGACAACATCATTTATGTAGATGAGAAAAAGGGTTGGGCTGAAAACACTGCCCTGGGCGACCCCGGAGGTGACCGGAATCCACCCAGAGATGGCGTCCCCAACCCGAACCCGCTGTGACCGCCCATTTAGGTATGAAGATACCCAACTGAGTAAATGGCGGGGGAAACCGTAGTGCTGCAGTTTTTTGCAGCAGCGCAGAGTGGGGGACAGTGTCGAAAGCCTTTTGGCTGTCTAGGTAAACGACGTCCACTGCGTTCCCCCGCCTCCTTACGCCTGCTGTCCAGTGCGACACGCAGCACCAGAGCTGAGCCGCAACAGAGCGACCAGCGAAGAAACCGAACTGGGAGGGAGCCAATAAACTCTGATTTTGAAGATCGGCCATCACCATTGAATTAACAAAGGACTCCAAAACTATGCAGGAGGAGGATGTAAGAGAAATGGGGCGATATTTAGTGACATTTTTTGGGGAATTTTCCCTTGGGGATGAAAAATTCATGTCGGCCAACTTGAATCGATTGTAACAACTCCGGTGTGGAGAATTTGGTTAAAAAGGAAAGAGTATTGGTCCACAAGGGTGACGCCCAACCTTTTCAAGAAGGCCGCAGGCAATCCGGTCAGGACCGGGGGTAGTTTTGGCTGATAATTTTCCAAAAAATTGAAGGAGATGGGGCGAGCAGACTATTTCCTCCATGTCCGGGACTGGGATGAGCTGCACACAGCACAGGCGTTGTGCCTGCAATTCCGAAGTTGGAATTGAAGACCGAGGCAAAATATTTGTTGAAGGCGATGGCCTTGCCCTTGTCCTCCGTGTGCAGCACACCACTCTGGTGTCAGTTACATCAGGAAGATCAGTCCTAGGGCTGATTTTTCGTCTGATGTAACTCCAAAACTTTTTTGGGCTTGGATTTGGTGACCAACGACTGTTCCCGCCTATGGACCCAGCCCCGCCTGCGTCGGCGAATGACGCGAGAGATTTTGCAACGGAATAATAGGTGTTGATATTAGGTTCCCGATGCATACGCGAGCGCAGACGGGACTCAGTTCTACGTAGGCGAAAAAAAGCTGAGGTGACCAATCGGGCATATACCCGGTTGTCGAGGAGACGTGCTGAGATGGGTACAAACTCTTTCGACGGCCATTTGGCATGCTAAATTAATACCATCCCCAAGGTAGAAAAAGGGTCTGAAAATGGGCCATAAAGAATTTCATCCCATGGAATATTAAGCGAAAAGAAAAAAAGCTTCCATCACGTCCCATTTGGCTCGCCCCCAGTTCCGGAAACGTGTAATTTTACGACATTTTGCTGTCGTGTAGCTGGTTGTGAGCAGGGTTGGGCAAAAAAAAAAATTTTTCCTAAAAAAAAAAATTTTTTTTTTTTTAAAAAAAAAAAGGTTTTTGAAAAATTTTTTTTTTTAAAAAAAAATTTTTTTTTTAAAAATTTTCGGGGAACAAAATGTTCTAAAACGTCCAAAAATGGCCTTTTTGGGGGTTATTTTTGGTCGATGGTCCCCAAAATTGAAGTCCCGCTCCCAAATTAATCACAGCACAAAACTGAAACTTCCTTTTCGTATGTTTAGTGTTTTTCGGTAAGGCAAACCACGCTTGATGTGGGGCCTGGCTATGGATTTTTTAACCAAATTTAGTAGCTTTTTAGCTACTAAATTTTTTGAAAAGCTGGTAAATTTTTAAATTTAGTACCCTAAAAGCTACTAAATTTTGTATTTTGGCCAAAAAAGCTAGTAAATTGGCTTTTCAGCGGCAAATACTTGCGGGCCGGAAAAAAACGTTTTTTGTCCGAAAAAAACGAGAAAAAATGTTTTTTTCCGAGGCTCGGAAAAATACGTTTTTATTTTTCCGGAAATAAAAACCGGTTTTTTTCCAAAAATTTTCGAGATATTTTCCAAGGTTGCGAGAGGATGTTGTCAAAACCAATGTAAGTCGGTACAAAACAGTTCAAAATGAGCACTTTTTAATCTCCAAGTGCATTTTTAGCCTGTTTCAGGCCATTTCCCGACGAAATTTTCTCCAAAATTTTTGGACTATGGGTATCCTTAAGTACTGGAAAAATATTTGGAAAAAAACGGTTTTTTCCAAAAATATTATTTGCGGAAAAATACGCAAGTATACTGTACAACAAGCTACTAAATTTTTTATTTTAGCTGCTTCTTGCTACCAGCCCATTTTGAAAAAAATAAACCCTGGGCCTGGCACGGGCAGACATCCAGATTGACAGTTAAAGGGTCTCCCCATATATATGCGACCAAAACCAATCTCAATGAAACTACACGGTGACTGGGTTTGGTGCAAAACACTCACGGCCAAGAAAATTTTTTCCCATGTGAGCTCCCTGTCTGAGCCCGAAGGGCTGAAACGTAGCATATTTTGACCCTACCACCGCACCATCAAAATAAAATACCGATCTGTTTCGCATGTTCTTAATGTGCCGTTTGATCACAAATGTTTCATAAACGCCTTGGCTCTAATTTAAAATTATACTCACTTTTTTTGGCACTACCACAGCTCGCGCTACTTTGCCAAAACCACGCTAATTTTAGAAAAAAATTTTTCCGTTGTATTTTTGGGTCACATAGACAGCACACAGAGCTTTACTATAAAATAGGTAACAAAGCCCATTTATCATGCTATTCAAGCGATCAAAGACCAATTTCCCATCGCTGATAAGTTTCGACAAAAGTTCGCTCAACTGTTGTGAGCCTCAACTTTTTGGCCATTTTCTGGGGACCGTAAGCACACTTCTATGTCATAATTTCCTATTTTAGTAACTATGTACCAATGTGATATATGGCACGCCAGATAGTAAAAATATAATTGTTGTGAAGGGCGGCCTTAGGTTAAATCCGGAAACCGGAATCCGGAAATATTTCCGGAAAACGCATTATTTTTGCATGTCAGTTTTTGCGTTTTCCGGAAATATTTCCGGAGTCTGGAAATGTTTTGTATTTTTGCATGCAAATTATTCCGGATTCCGGATTTAACCTAAGTTCGCCCGAATTATGTGCAAAACTATGTTGGTTCATCTGCATACTTGGAGATACGAGCAAGAAACGAATTTTACACAAAATTCATTATTTTAGCAAATTTTCGCTTCCGTCATATTTATAGCCTACCCGCAGTTGTGATGGAAGCAGTGTAGTTCCTGGGGGGGGAGGGGGGGCCCCCCCCCCGTCTCTCTCCTCCCCCCCTCCCCCCCCCCCCGGTACTTACTGTTAGATCCCCCAATTTTTTCCTAAATGGGCATTTAGGCCTAAATAGGCATTTTTAGGCCAAAAATAGGTAAACAGGAAACCAAAAAACCAAAAACATAGACAAAAAAGAAAAAAAAACAAAAAAATCCCCCCCCCCCCCCACTCCCCCCCCCCCCCCACCCCCCCCAAAACCCCCCCCGAAAAACGTTATTGTTGTTTATCGATCAAAATCCAAAATTCTAGCTCTGATGTATCCTTAGAAAAATCGTGATCATTGAGGTCCATGCGTTGGACTTGGAAGTACAACCGGGCTTGTAACCGGACCAGCGTCTACGGTGCCATCATTTGAACGACTTCTGCCCACGATACGTTAGAACTAGAATGTTGGATTTTGATCGATAAGCAACAATAACGTTGGGGCTTCATCGGTCAGTAAATGCCACAATTCCATCACAACAGTAGATGGCTAAAAAGATAGCTAAAAATGTGACGGAAGCGAAAATTTGTTAATATGGTCGATTTTGTGTAAAATTCATTTCTTGCTCGTACCTCCAAGTATGCAGATGAACCAAAATAGTTTTGCACATAATTAACAACAACTATATTTGTGCTATCTGGCGTGCTATATATCACCTTGGTACATCGTTATTAAAATAGGAAATTATGACATAGAAGTGTGCTTGGGGTCCCCAGAAAAGGGCCAAAAAGTTGAGGCTCACAACAGTTGAGCGAACTTCTGTCGAAACTTATCAGCGATGGGAAATTGGTCTTTGATCGCTTGAATAGCGTGCTAAATGGGCTTTGTTACCTACTTTATAGCAAAGCTCTGTGTGCTGTCTATGTGGCCCAAAAATACATTGGAAATTTTTTCTTCTAAAATTAGCGTGGTTTTGGCAAAGTAGCACGAGCTGTTGTAGTGCCAAAAAAGTGAGTATAATTTTAAATTAGAGCCAAGGCGTTTATGAAACATTTGTGATCAAACGGCACATTAAGAACATGCGAAACAGATCGGTATTTTATTTTCATGGTGCGGTGGTAGGGTCAAAATTTTTTACGTTTGAGCCCTTCGGGCTCAGACAGGGAGCTGATATGGGAAAAAATTTTCTCGGCCGTGAGTGTCTCATGATGCAAATGAGCAAAAATTTGCCTGTTTTTGATCCAGAAACAGGTGTTGGGTGTCGGTTTTTTTCAAAAACTAGATGTCGGCTGTCGGTTTTTTTTGCAACTGTCGGGTGTCGGCTTTTTTCTGAGATATCGGGTGTCGGGTACTTCCAGATGTCGGCTGTCGGGTGTCGGGTACCCCCCGACCTCTAACCCCAGTATGTATTATCAATTATCCCACCGATTTTGCCCAAAAAGTGCCGATTTTTTACCAAAGCACCCGGGTTCTCGGCAGAGTTCGGGAAAAAATTTTTGGCTCATTTTTTCCTAATAGGAAAAAAAAGAAAACAAAAGGAAAAAACATTGTTTTCCTTTTCTCAATGACCATTTTTTTGTTATTTTTTTCTTTCCATAATGAAAAAACAGCCAAAGCTATTTTTGTCTGTAAAACAGCATTTATTTGCATGACACACGGGTAGACCTTGTTTTTCGTCGTCGCACAGCCGCCTGCCAATGCCAAAATCCCAATCCCGAGCTGAAACAAAGAAATTCATTCTTGAATAATCATATAACGAGAGAGGAAACAACTGTTTCTGAGGACAATGACGTGACCTCGTCAATTCACCATATTCATGTCACAGACTGAGCCCCAAACATAAAATTTTATCGTTTTTTAATGCACTTGCAGCAAGATATCGCCCCAAGACAAAAGAAACAAAACTTCACACACAAGAAAAAGACACTAATGACAACTGAAATGGATGGAATGGAAAACGAACTATTCAACTCCCAATCGTCATTTTCGGGCGTCTCAGAAGAAATTTCATTTTTTTGCTGGACAGACGTTTCTTCCTTTCGATTCTTCGTTTTTTTCTTAAAAAATAACGTTTTTTCCTATTGCTTCATTTTTTTCCTATATATTTTTTCCTTTTCTTTGGGTACCATTTTTTCATAGGAAAAAAAGAAAAAACGAAAAATTTTTTTGTACCTGGGATTTTGGGGGGGAGGAAATCCGATTTGGGGGCGGGTAGGGTACCACCGCTTTTTTGGAAAGTACTGACACCGACAAAAAACACGCCGACGTTGGGATCGACGTCGGTCACGTGGACCGACACCGACACCGACGCTTTTTTGGAAAGTACCGACACCGACAGTTCAAATTTTTCACACACCGACTTCGGCTGTTTTTTTCGTCGAAAACTTGCAATTTTAGCGCAAAATTCGTACCTTTGGGGCATTATTGTGCTTTGGAGCGTTATTAGAGAACTTTAGAATGATTTCACACAAGGAAATTGAGCATGTCTGAAATTTCCTTGCCTATTTTCCTTGGATAGTAACTCAAAATAACAAAAATTTTTCTTGACATGACTTCGGTTTTGATTGGTGCACGGTGTGCTGGTATTTGTATTTTGGGGGCTTGGACCATAAAGTATGACGATAAAGCTGTCAAAATCGCTCTTGGGCGCGTTTATCGTAGTTGTTCCGAAATTTCGCGCTAATGTGCTAAAGCTGTTTGGCCATGTATTTGTTGTCATTTACAACCGAAACATTTTTAATTTCGGCCCTTTCAAGAGTCAGGACGCCATTTCCTAGAGCAAGTTACTCATTGACTGAAATTTCGTGTTCCTCGTCTGTTTGTTCCCTCTCTAATATATTTCATTGCACTAAGTAACGGCTCGCCTGCAAACATAGGTGGTTGAATGCAAATATAGTTTATTTTTTCAAAAGCGAAAATCTCCACTTGACCCATCCCAAGTGGCGATCTCAAAATTGAAGTGGCGATTTTGGAACGAAGTTTATTATTTTGGAGTAAAATCACCAATTTTAAGAGCGCGGAGCGCAAATGTTAGGACGGGTTGAACGGGAAAATGGTGAAATTTGGGTGAAAAGCACTTTATTAATTGGAAGTGGGCAAATTACCAAGGTTCTCAACCTGGTCACATCATGCAAGTAGCGATTTGGAAATCTCAAGTGGTGAAACCGCCACCTCAGGTGGCCATTAAAAAACCCTTGCACTCAGCCGAAAGACCTAAAATATTTGTCAATTGAAAAATGACAAAGATATATATTCTGCCAGACCGCATTAGGTCGATCTTGATGTTAAAAATGTACGTCGATGATCCGCAATAGCGATCCTATAAGTCGCATATCTTCGATTATTCAAGTGATGCTTCAACTACAATGCAAATATCTTTCAAAACTTCGCCCATCACAGAACTCTTGTTCATACAAAACAAGTTCAGAATATGTTCATCATATTCTTTAGTCTTTTTGCATCATTCCAAGTACATTCTTGGATGATATATTCCATGAATAAACTAAGGTTGCTGTATCTGCACCAGTATGTCCGTCGTTCATCCTTGTTTTCCACACATTTTTGCCGCCATAACTCATGACTGATGCGAGCGGTGTGGACTAATCTCCGCCAATGAGCAAAATCGACCCGGTACGGTAACAAGTTTTGTCAATGGTCGACTGAGCATGGTGAACGGAGATGCTAGAACCGAGATCCTACTGGTGGACGAGAGTGGTTAACGGGGCACGGTGAACGGAGATGCTAGAGCATGGTGAATGGAGATCCTACTATATATCATACTACTATACTATATTCTCACAATTAAGCTCCAAACACTCAGTTCATACCCCTGTGAGAACAGGCCCTTTGTCGAGATCGGCACAATGGTTTCACAATCACGGAACAGCGTGGCATCTCCATCCGCACCACCAGATCGTCGCTCGACCAAATCTAAAAATAAGAGCCACCTCCTATAGTTCCACATTATTTGAAGAAGGTGGTTGAATGCTGTATTTGTGTGACGTACTTAAGTGCTGCAGCATCTCCGTTGACGACCGTGCTCAGTCGACCATTCTCAATTGAGCATTCTCAAAATTTTCGTTTAAGTGCTTCAGCATCTCGGTGAGCGTACTTAAATGCTGTAGCATCTCTGTCGACCATAGTCAGTCGACCGTTCTCAAAATTGCACGTCCTCCACTGCCCTCAGTCGACCGTTCTTAAAATTGCAGCACCTCCGTGGACGTACTTAAATGCTGGCATCTTTGTCCACCATGCTCAGTGTACCTGTGCTCAGGCATCTCTGTCCGCCATGCCCAGTCAAGCATTGTGCTTAAATGCTGTAGGATATGCTATAGCATCTGCGTGCACCAGTGGCATCTCCGTTCACCATGCTCAGTCGACCACTGAGAAAACCTTGCATAATTGGTGTCGTGACGTTATGTTGCGTTATTGCTTGTGTCAGTATAAATAACAATAAACCAAAAACTTCACCAGTAGGATCTCCATTCACCATGCTCTAGCATCTGCGTTCACCATGCCCAGTTAACCATTCTCGCCCACCAGTAGGATCTCCGTTCTAGTATCTCCGTTCACCATGCTCAGTCGACCATTGACAAAACTTGTGTTGGTGAAAAGTTGTTCTGGACAGTTGGCCTACATGTCGACCGCCCAGATGACCATTCTCGTCCACCAGTAGCATCTCCGTTCACCATGCTCAGTCGACCATTGACAAAACTTGTTTTGGTGAAAAGTTGTTCTGGACAGTTGGCCTACATGTCGACCGCCCAGTTGACCATTCTCGTCCACCAGTAGCATCTCCGTTCACCATGCTCAGTCGACCATTGACAAAACTTGTTTTGGTGAAAAGTTGTTCTGGACAGTTGGCCTACATGTCGACCGCCCAGTTGACCATTCTCGTCCACCAGTAGCATCTCCGTTCTAGCATCTCCGTTCACCATGCTCAGTCGACCATTGACAACACTTGTTTTGGTGAAAAGTTGTTCTGGACAGTTGGCCTACATGTCGACCGCCCAATTGACCATTCTCGTCCACCAGTAGCATCTCCGTTCTAGCATCTCCGTTCACCATGCTCAGTCGACCATTGACAAAACTTGTTTGTCGACCGCCCAGTTGACCATTCTCGTCCACCAGTAGCATCTCCGTTCTAGCATCTCCGTTCACCATGCTCAGTCGACCATTGACAAAACTTGTTTTGGTGAAAAGTTGTTCTGGACAGTTGGCCTACATGTCGACCGCCCAGTTGACCATTCTCGTCCACCAGTAGCACCTCCGTTCTAGCATCTCCGTTCACCATGCTCAGTCGACCATTGACAACACTTGTTTTGGTGAAAAGTTGTTCTGGACAGTTGGCCTACATGTCGACCGCCCAATTGACCATTCTCGTCCACCAGTAGCATCTCCGTTCTAGCATCTCCGTTCACCATGCTCAGTCGACCATTGACAAAACTTGTTTGTCGACCGCCCAGTTGACCATTCTCGTCCACCAGTAGCATCTCCGTTCTAGCATCTCCGTTCACCATGCTCAGTCGACCATTGACAAAACTTGTTTTGGTGAAAAGTTGTTCTGGACAGTTGGCCTACATGTCGACCGCCCAGTTGACCATTCTCGTCCACCAGTAGCATCTCCGTTCTAGCATCTCTGTTCACCATGCTCAGTCGACCATTGACAAAACTTGTTTTGGTGAAAAGTTGTTCTGGACAGTTGGCCTACATGTCGACCGCCCAGTTGACCATTCTCGTCCACCAGTAGCATCTCCGTTCACCATGCTCAGTCGACCATTGACAAAACTTGTTTTGGTGAAAAGTTGTTCTGGACAGTTGGCCTACATGTCGACCGCCCAGTTGACCATTCTCGTCCACCAGTCTGGACAGTTGGCCTACATGTCGACCGCCCAGTTGACCATTCTCGTCCACCAGTAGCATCTCCGTTCTAGCATCTCCGTTCACCATGCTCAGTCGACCATTGACAAAACTTGTTTTGGTGAAAAGTTGTTCTGGACAGTTGGCCTACATGTCGACCGCCCAGTTGACCATTCTCGTCCACCAGTAGCATCTCCGTTCTAGCATCTCCGTTCACCATGCTCAGTCGACCATTGACAAAACTTGTTTTGGTGAAAAGTTGTTCTGGACAGTTGGCCTACATGTCGACCGCCCAGTTGACCATTCTCGTCCACCAGTAGCATCTCCGTTCACCATGCTCAGTCGACCATTGACAAAACTTGTTTTGGTGAAAAGTTGTTCTGGACAGTTGGCCTACATGTCGACCGCCCAGTTGACCATTCTCGTCCACCAGTCTGGACAGTTGGCCTACATGTCGACCGCCCAGTTGACCATTCTCGTCCACCAGTAGCATCTCCGTTCTAGCATCTCCGTTCACCATGCCCAGTCGACCATTGACAAAACTTGTTTTGGTGAAAAGTTGTTCTGGACAGTTGGCCTACATGTCGACCGCCCAGTTGACCATTCTCGTCCACCAGTAGCATCTCCGTTCTAGCATCTCCGTTCACCATGCTCAGTCGACCATTGAGAAAACTTGTTTTGGTGAAAAGTTGTTCTGGACAATTGGCCTACATGTCGACCGCCCAATTGACCATTCTCGTCCACCAGTAGCATCTCCATTCTAGCATCTCCGTTCACCATGCTCAGTCGACCATTTAGAAAACTTCACCAGTAGGATCTCCATTCACCATGCTCTAGCATCTCCGTTCACCATGCCCAGTTAACCATTCTCGCCCACCAGTAGGATCTCCGTTCTAGTATCTCCGTTCACCATGCTCAGTCGACCATTGGCCCGGCCCGGCCCGACCCTCCAAATCTCCGGCCCGGCCCGGTCCGAGGTTTTTTAGCTTTTTTGCCGCTGAAAAGACAATTTACTAGCTTTTTTGGCCAGCATGCAAAATTTAGTAGCTTTTAGGCTACTAAATTGAAAATTTACTAGCTTTTCAAAAATTTAGTAGCTAAAAAGCTACTAAATTTGGTTAAAAAAATTCATGCGTGACTGTAATGGCTGTTTTGATCCATTGAGACATGAGCGTCGACCCGCTAACGATCTTAGTGTCGCAAATCGAGACATCCGTTGCCAGTTTCGTGCGTTGTTCATCAACTAAGAATCAAGGGTCGGCCTTAAATGTTGGTCATGTCAGGTTGCATTTCATCTGCAGTATACATTCGTGTGTTCATATTTTTATGATCTAAATGTTGCGCTTTATTCCCACTTGAGTTATGATTAACACATGATAATTTATGTTTATCAGCCCAAAACGAGCACATTTCAGCCCATTGTGCAACTGATATCCCAAGCGGGTCGCGAGGGCGAGTACCATTTGTTGCGTTGTCTGTTGCCGCACATCAGTGAGTCGTGCACATCTTCAAGTGCTCAGGTGAGAGCAGACATGCAAATTTAACAGTCAAGATTGTTTACCACTGCGATTTGTGGCGGGCGGATAAGATATGTAAGGTGGGTAGGTAAGTATGTAATACAAATTTTCGGGACACCACGGGATGCATTTTCTACATACTATATCCAATATATCACGAAATCTATAGCGAATGTCGCCATAACGAATAGTGACCGTGTTTTCAAGCGGTTCACTGAAGCCACTAAATTTTCATCGAATCGTTATCCGATCCGCGCATCAAGTTTGATATCGCGCATATTTGTTCTTCAGAAGAACCCGTCAGCGGACGCGGTGATCCGCGCGTGTTGTCTGCTGCCGGCCCGGGAAGTCGTGCTATCGTTGGCACTCCTACAATCGACCAACGCGCGAACGCGCGCGCTCGCCGACAAACACGTCACCGAGTCGTTGCCGTTGTTGTTGGCTGCTTACACCGACTCTGGTTGGTGTTGCACGTTTCATGCTTTGCAGTGCTGTCAATTTTTCGGGCGAACACTGCGATTGCGATGCGACTGCGGTTGGACTGCGATTTGGCGTGTTCAAAGTTTTAGTGTGATGCGTATTTTGTGACAGAGTTGCGGCGCTTGTTTCGACCAGGGGATAACTTAACGCTGGTCGAAATTAGTGACCCATCTAGCGATGTATATGACAAATTGTGGGTCACAGATAAAACTTGCTCGTGCCAATTCGCAATCAAACCATAGTCGTGTGGTAACAGTGACAGTTTGCACTGAAGAGTACCGCAATAAGCTTGTTACACTTGCGCGGTGCAACGATTGAAAAACGAGGCCGATTCTTGCAGATACGCACAAGGATACGGGTCTTCAGGACTGTATCGACGTTGTGCACTACATTCTCAGCTCCATCAAATCACATCTGACCGAATTCGCTTTGCAGAACACGACACTGCTTGCACAGTTCGTCGCTGCTTTGAAACGAGGTTTGAGGATATCATTTACTTGTCTTATTGACTATTTTGTTGGCGAATTGCGATGTTCATAATGTCGCGATCGTGAATATCGCAACGAAAGCATATCACGTCGCAGATTTTCCATCCGAATCAATTCCGGTGGTTCTATTGCCGTGGTTGAGTGCTGGCGAGCGTTTGACCAGCGATATCATCGATTTCGACGATAAATCCACAAACATGGCTCAAAATCTACCGAATCTGCCAGTTTCTGTGGCCGAGCAACTCAGGGTATTTGATTGATATATTTTTCGACCATCCTATTTTGTAAACAGTATGTTTTGCTGGTGGCAAACTATACTTGTAATTGTTAAAGGTGCTGGTTAACAACCCTTCGACCGCGCTTGATCTTGGGGGGTAGTATATATAAACAAAATTTGGACATCGTGTTACTCGACCCTAATCTGGCCAGCCGATTGGTTGCTTCCTGATGTTTCACGGCCACGTTAAAGTTTGCCCCTGGTGAAAAAAACCGAAAAAATTTGAAACGCTGCTGTGACACGAATATGCTGTTTCAAACTTTGATACTGGAGTGACAGCAACCTCTAACATTGTGACAAAAACCGCAATGCACAATAGCCATTGAAACGTCCGCATTGTTGAATAAAAAAATAAAAGGTTTCAGAAACCTGGTCATTTTTTGCTAGGATTTTGTACTCGTGTAATTTTAAGCATCTGTGGTGAATGAAATAAGTTGTCACTCACAAATAAAAACTCTCTGATTATCAAGTTCCTTGTTTCTGCTTCCCAGTTTTCAAAACCCTACACAGCTCACACAATGTTTACCACAACATATGTATCCACAAGGCAGCCTTTCCAATGCGCACACACACAAAGCTTGCCAGCTGTGAAACATTGCTGTGTTGTCGCTGTGCCGACTGTGTGTTGTCGTTATGCGTGCTCTTTGAGAATGGCTGCCTTGCGCATGTTGTGGTAAACATTGTGTGTAGGGTTTTGAAAACTGGGAAGCACAAACAAGGAACTTGATAATTGGAGGGTTTTTATTTGTAATTGACAACTTATTTCATTTACCACAGATGCTTAAAATTACACGAGTAGAAAATCCTAGCAAAAAATGACCAGGTTTCTGAAATCTTTAATTTTTTTATTCAACAATGCGGACGTTTCAATAGCTGTTGTGCACTGCGGTTTTTGCCACAATGTTGGAGGTTGCTGTCACTTCAGTATCAAACTTTGAAACAGCCTGTTCGTGTCATAGCGGCGTTTCAGCGTTTCAATTTCTTTCGGTTTTTTTCACCAGGGCAAACTTCAACGTGGCGGTGAAACATCAGGAAGCAACCAATCGGCTCGCCAGGTTAGGGTCGAGTAACACGATGTCCAAACTTTGTTCATATATTCTACCCCCTAGATAGTGCGGTCGAAGGGTTGTTAACCAGCAGCTTTAATCACATCAGAGGAACTTGGCTATGACGTGACAGCAAGCATCGACATTTGTCAGCAACATCTGAGCAGGCTCGGTTGCAATGACCCGTGCGTGTTGACGACTGATGAAATGGCACGCATTTTGATCACGATGATGCAGACGCAGACTGGCCTGCCACGGAACACGGAGTGAGAGTCTCTCTCTCTCTCATTTTCGAACGCATATTTTTGTTATTATTTCTGAAAGCAATTTGTGGTTTATTTTGTTCTCAATTTGCAGGAGCCATTCGTGAAAGCGTGCTGTATGTTCCTTCGGATGCGCGCCGCCACCACACTTGGTCTGACGTCATCGTCGTTCAACATGTCTGCCACGCAAATACGCGCCGACACCCCGCGCAACATGCTGGCGTGTTTGCAGCAAGCCAGCGCACATGTACCCGGCTCGGCCACCGAGATTGCGCAATTGGTGCACGGTGCTAGTCAGGTGTGTATTATTTATTATGTATTTGTTAATTATGACGCAGTTCGTAATTCGTGGTTCGTAAAACCCGTTTTCTCAAGAATATAAATTACTTTCCGACTAGTCGCTATAATCTCGGATTATTTTCATCCGATTAGCTTACTTTTGATGCCATTCTGATCGCAGGCGTCCCAGATACAACTTCGAAATCATTGGCGACACTGTAAGGGGCCGAAATTGATGCGCCGCAGGCAATTGTTTGATAAAAACAATGAGAATCATGCACAAAAACATGGGTTTTTCAGCAAAATGGGAATTGAAAAAGGTGTAAAATGAAGTGGACATATTTTTCTAATGTTTATGAACCAAAAGTGTGCCGACGTTTTATGTAATGAGCCTCTAGTAGAAACAGGACGTGTTCTCCGACATTCAACCGACATGATAGATGGTGTAATGATACATTCTGTGGACTTCACATGTACAAGCAGGACATGAGAATTTCGATCAATAATCGTCAATGTTTCGGGACGTTCGTCACTGAAAACAAGAACTCGCTACCTCTGGAACTTATGAGCAAGAAACTGCTCTGCAGCTATTCGAATCTTATTGCTGACTGTTGGTTCCGCCGATTGGTTTTATGTCGATGTTGTTCTTAACTTTTTTTATTTTTCATTGTTTGACGCACATTTGACAATCGCGCTTCACTGTTTCAGCCGACATTCGGACCCATATTGATCTGCTTATCGAAGTGCTGCCAACCTGGCTGTGTCGCGGCGACGTGTGCGGTCATGGCGTGTACATACGATGTTTGAACAAAACGGCCAATGTTGCCGAATTGTTGGAAACAGTGCGAAAAGCGTCCCTTAAAGGGTC
>JASAMV010006610.1:0-10880 GCA_030248065.1 Rhynchonema sp. JSB1_4
GGTGTGAATTGAGCTGATGCAATCACTTCTTTATCAATCAGCAATGACGCAATCTGCAATACAAGACCGAAACACTGCAAACAAATTCCAAGCAGAGTAGGATCGAGCCGGGTCGGGTCGGGACGGAGATCTGGTGGTTTCGGGAAAGCCGGCGGGACTTGCCAGCCCGGCCGGCCCGAGGCCGAAATACTCAAATTTCAAGACAAAACCATCTTGTTGGAAGAAAAATCTCCAAAACTTTGTTCGCCAGTGTATCGTACGTAGGTAAACGTATGCGCATTTTTGTCGGACCAACCTGGGGCCGATGCGCCGGGACGGGATCATCGCATCCACCCACACCACAGAAACAAATCACAAAAAGATAAACATGCTCGCAATAAAGACCAGAGGTCGCAATCGGGCCGGCCCGCCGAGCCTGAAGTTTTTGGTCAGTCCTCCAGTCTGGCCGCCGAGCCGGGCTGAGCATCCTAGTCAGTTGTGTATCGTTAGGGTCCAGTGCTCCTGCTCACTAGGGTCCAGCGCTCATTAGCTTTGTTTCAAGCTTAGGCTTAGCCTTAGGCTGCAAACTCCCCTATTAAAATACGCAGTGTAGGCCTAAGCCCGGCCTAACCTGAAGTGAAAGCCTAAGCCTATGCCTAGGCCTAGCGAGAAAGTGGACCCAAGTGAGCGCTGGACCCTAATGATACACAACCTCCTAGTCTGGCACTGGCACGGCACGCGGAGATAGGGTGATATTTTTGAAACGGTGTAAAGGTCAGTTGGGTGTAAGGGTCGGTGGAAAGCTCGGTGTGAAAAAGTTCAGTGTAAGCTTCAAACAGTGCACGCTAAGCCAGCAGCAGACGCGCGTTTCTAAACGAAGGTTAACTTTGACAGTTTGCTGTGCAAGTGAAATCGTCTCTTTGAAAAATAGTTTGTTTAGGCTGGTTGCACAAGCGTATTTAAACGATATTTATAAAATTCGTGAACTTTTATGGAGCCGTTTTGAATTCGTGCTGCGATCAGTTAGCGGCATCAATTTTTTGGTACCGCCGTCAGTGAATGTTCAATTTCTCAATAGCCTCACGGCGGAATGTCAGGCAACTTAAAAATATTCCTTTAAAACGTTTCTGCAACCAGCTTAAATGAACTAGATTGCAAACAAACGATCTACATTAGCACAGCTTCTGTCAAAGTTGACCATTCGTTTAGAAACGCGCGTCTGCTGCTTGCTCAGCGTGCAATGTTTCAAGCTTACGCCGAGCTTACACTGAACTTTCTCACACCGAGCTTTCGACCGACCTTTACACCCAACTGACCTTTACACCGTTTCAAAAATATCACCCATAGAATTAAACACGGAATCCAACTCACGCGAAGCTGCCGTATCCTAATTGTGTTGAGGTGTCGTTTCAGGCTTTAAATTAGACGTGGACATTAGAAATGTGCGCAGGTCATCCTGGATGGGCCTAAGCCTAAGCCTAAGCCTGAATCGAAACCTGAGCCAAGAGTTGAACGAAAGAGAAATCCAGAGTTGGATTCCGTTCATGTGAATTCCATCTCCCATTCTGGCACGGCGGTTCTTTTGGTTCGGGAAGACTGATTATGAATAGAACGGATTAAACGGATTTTCCGGATTAAAAGAATTTTTGCGTGCTGGGGGAAGACTGTTAATGGACTGGAAAATAAAACGGATTGAACGGAATCCAGCTGTAACTTAGTCCAAGGCTTGGGCCTAGGCTTGAGTTCAGGCTTAGGCTTAGGCTCACGTTTGCGCACATATTTAGGCTTGGGCCTTGCCTCAGGCTTAAGCTTAGGCTTGGGCTTAGGCTAAATACATAGCGTGGCATGCATAGCACTCGTAATCAGTCTTCCCGGGAAACGGCCCTGGGGGGAAAGCTGATTGTGCGGATTCCGTTTAATCCGCTTTATTTTCGAATCCATAATCAGTCTTTCTCCAGAGCCTCTGCAGGGTGCACTGATTACAATAGTAATCAAGTCTTCCATCGAACCGTTTTGTACCGAGATGAATTCGCGCATTCCACCCTGCAGAATGCAGATTCGTGTACGGAATTCGGGCTAATGGAGTTAGTTATAATGGAAATTCACTACCGACAGGTTCGATGTGTCCGAACCACGTCTATTATAATGTGTCATGTTAGTGTATGGTCCAAGATAAAAATGAATAAACTAAAACTGAACTGAATGCATCCAAGTAGACTGAACCACTAATCTGATTATGTCACACGCTAATTTGTATATTTGCAATCAGCACAACCGTACTCAATATTGGGTACAGAATTGATTTGGGGGCAGCGTGCGATCCGCATTGTTATATCGATGCTATATCGATGTTATATCCTGCTTATTCTCTTCACCATTCACTGTCATGAGTTCCCGTGCTTGATATCGCCATAAACTCGCATGAACAGACCCTGCACATTACTAGTCATCACGATCTCACAATTTGACTAATTTTGGAAAACCACCAAAAGCTGATCACGTGAACAGCAACTTTGAGACCGAATTTCGATGCAAAACAAAACCAAACCAACCAAAACAAAGCAAAACTTGGATATCGAATTTTGGTCATACACAAATCTGGACCATCTAAACGAAGACACACAGAACCCGCCAATCTAAAATATCAGTATGAGCGATCCAGAACAACAGCAGTGTGCGCGCATCAGCCGTCGCTGTGGTGCCACCGACCAGTGTCCATGTGCGTTTCTTTCAATTTTTTAACTTTGATGCATTATAATGAGCAAAATACCATATGCCGTGCGTGAATTACCATTACGATCCTTTACAGTTGGAACGGCTCCCGATTACCACCTGCAACCTATTCAAGGCCCGTTCGGCGGCAAGTGGCAGCAGTACATCGACGAATGCTGCAACACTACGAATTGGGTGCAGAACAGCGCGTATGGAGACACAATCTACGCCGTGTGCGCACTGTGCGAATTGCTCCATCACGTCGGTTTACTTTGATTGGGCCTTTCACACGTGTGCCAATACGAACATAACGATATTTCACCATCACATTGTAGAAATCGCCAGCGGCTCAACGCCAGGTTGGCAAGTTTCCACATCTGACAGTCGCGGCGTTCCATGATGAACAAGGCCATGAATATTGGACGACCAAAACGAACCCAGCCTCAATCCCACATCCGCTGTGCTCGGTCGACTTGACATCGATCGGCGTGTCGAAAACAAGAAAGAAACACGAGAAGGACGCGTCGGCAATGTGCAAAAAGTACATGTGGACCAACGTAAGTTACAGTTTGGATTTTCAAAACCCTATTCGTCAAGTACAAAACGGACAAGCACAAGTGCTTTTTGCTTGCGCAGGACGAATTGCTGGCGATGCCGGTCAAACATGAAACACCAATCCCTTCGTTGTTTGGTGAGAAGCTGGTGTGATATTGAAACCATCGGACATCAGGTGAGTGAATTTGCCTTGCGCAACTGATCAACAAACGCACACACAAACGCCGCGCAGCTGGCCGCCTACGCCGCCATCGGCAGGAACAGACTCAGGCTCAAGCAGCAGCAAGAATGAAGAACAACAACAACAACAGCTAAGTCGACGAAACACAGCAAACGCAAGTATGAACGTTTGCATATTTGAGCATAAGCTTGACCAGTTTTTGCTGTACGCTACATTGCAGAATGGCGGCATCAATATTGATCTGTTCGATGGACATCTGTCCTTGGCTGCGTTCCCCCGTCCACTGCAGTTCCCAATCACAGCCGAGGCCATCCAAAACGTGATCGTCTCACAAATCGTCGACCATTTGGTCGAACTGACCCCGGATTCCGAACGTGTGCTGATCACGACTGTGGTGCGAGGTGATCTATGGATTAAAAGCGCATGTGTGTATACTTTTTAATGATATAGTCCAACAAAAACACAACGTTCCTATCACCGCCATCTTCATGCATTACAGCTGGTACCAAACATCAACTGGCCAGCATCACACTGAAGGCCTTTGTAAATGGCAATCGAATGGTGATCCGCGAAAATGGTGGACGTGTTCCGATCATGATTGCAAAAGACACCAAAACGCGCTTCTACATGTGACCGAATTCAAGAAACAAGAAAAGAAATACATATATACAATACTCTGACAACACTTTTGGGAGAACCTTTTCAAACGAGTTGCCTGATCCGTAAAGCGCACGCAGCTCGGGCAGCCAGCTGAGTTTCGTTGAACTTTGCAAATCACTACGTTAGACTTGTGTGTTGAGTCGCTAGCAGTCCGTGACAGATGCACCCAAAAGAATTGTCAGGGTATAAATGACTAAACAAAACAACAAAAGACACTATTTGTTTGAAACCTAGGTCCTCGCCATTAAGATTAACAACCCGATTGACCACCTTACAATTGAACTGTAATTATTTCAAAAAGTATTGGCAGTACAACCCCTGAGTTTAAATTGAACGGAAATAAAATACTTCAAACTGAAATGCTTGTCACTGGGTATGCGTATGCCTATGCGTCGTTATCCTGCAACAATAACGGAGCATCGCTGGTCGAAATTAGTGCTCCAGCTCCATCACAAAATATGATTCAAACAAAAATTTGTCCTCGTTGTCTACAAGCCCAAAATGGGCAAGTATAACTCCACCTTAACAGCTCCAAAATAGCCAATGTGAAACATAATTTCAATTTGGCCGTGCATAATTCTTGCATAAGATGAGCTTGTTGTGTGAGTGAGAATGCGGTCACAGTTGGGGGAGATTTTTAAGCGTTAGACTCACAGCCCAACGCCTCAAGTTCGATACCGCACGGAGGACATATCAGCCTGATGACGACAGCAGGAACGGTTGTCGATACGTCGCAACCGCGCCCCACCAGGTGCCTTACCCTAACCCAACAGCCCTCGTCAGGGCTAACCCCAGTGGCTGGCAATAAGACCACACCAAATTTTTCGCAAAATGTCAACATACGGCCACATACATTCAGAGAAAAGCTTAAAAAACGGTTGGCGGAGGTTACTGATGAGTATTTGTAGTAGTGCTCTATCAGCGTCAAGACTGGTCCCACTCCGACAGCCATATACGGCTTTCATGCCGGTCATAAGTATTTGTGCGGGAAACTTTCAAGATATACTGTATTGTAAATTCGGAAAAGCTAAGCGACCATGGCACAACCGATCCGGCATGACCCGATGATCAACTATGCTGCTGCACAAGCTTCAAGAATCAAACTGTGCCAACATTCTACGTGAAATTTTGCTAAAAACCAAACAGGGAAGCATCACGAAGCAAATGTCAGACGGCGACCAATTCACCTGGACTTCACTCAGCCGCATCCTCCACCCCACTTTCCGATATCTGTTGTATCTTGGATTGTTGTCGCGCAAACTTGCTGGGCGAGCCAAGACCGACTAGCGGTTCACCGGATGTGTCCACTTCACTGTCACCTGCCTGGTCTTGCCATGTTGAACGATCACCTGCAGGGTAACACATGTACATGACATTACCATGCATACAAGAGTTGTTAGGTGCCTGTGGTTGCCCGTTTTGACGCGCTTTCGCCCAGGTGGTTGTGAACTCTGAACCGCCGCACCAAACGTATGATCCCGGAAGGACTCGAACCTACAGTACATACGACCTCCCAGCCATCAGGCAAGTACAGCCAGTTGCTCTACCAACTGAGCTACGGGAACGCGGTCTGGCTGCGGCTCAAAGTTGCACTTATACCAATCGACTGACAATTCTGTCAACTTGAGCAACAACCAAAGAGCCATTTATTTAGTCAGCCAATTGTTCGCATCAAGCAGCACCCACCAACACCAAACACAATCGAACCATGATGAGCCCTGGTGCAGCACCAAAACGATCAGTGAGTGAGGTTGGTCATTGACGATTATCGATTGATTAATTGGATGCTGATTGTGAAACTCTTGCAGAGCGACAGTCTGGCGGCAGTGATCCACAGTCAAACACATAGTCGCCGACAGTCAACCGCATCGTCACATGATGACAAACACACGGTACGCGCAGCAACGAGTCACGTAATCGACTGGTGTGCCGGCCGACAAAGTGCTGGTGGAGCATACAGTGACAACAAGATGATGCAGCAACCACAACTATGGTAATGGATCATTATTATTCAGTTATTTTACAGCAGTTTGAAATGTTTGTAGGGTTTCATTCATGATTGAATTGTTTAATTTTAGCCAACTCAAACCACCGATTTGTGAGGGACCCAAGACAAATGAAACCGATTCGCGTCCAGATGTAACAGACGATGGAACAAAGAATGTGCAGGTTTACATTATCATCAATTCAGGGCACTTAACCACTCGTTGACCAATGGATGAGGGCACTTCTACTCCATCCCAACACAACCACCACAGTTTGCACTTGTCTGCTCTAACAAGACGATTGTGGATGCTTCATTGGCAGGAATTTTAAAACTTGAGTCCCTTGATTTTCACATTCCAGCGCATGCATGCTTTGAATCTCGCTATGGTGATCCTTCTTTCTTTCGATGTAAACCATTTGTGACCAAATTTCATTGACTCACTGTTTGATGGTAAAATTATGACTGACTGTGAGGTGTGAGCAACGTTATCAATTTGTTCAGTTTGGTTTCATTTTTGTCACTCATGAAATGGGATTGCATGACGACAATCATAGTGACTTCCAACAACGCAAACAAGGTGGATAATTCAAAAGTGATAAGATGAAAGAAAGAACAACAGGAATCTATGTAAATCACAGTATTAGTTGGTATTGGTCGCACAACGACTTTATAAGAATTCATCTACCCTGATCTTCAGGTTCAACCTTAACCACTATTCTACTTGTATTTTTGACAAAACATTTTCAGCTAAAAATAATCTAGCAGATCAACCACGTTGCCGCAGGTCTGAAACATTCTCTTTACTACATACTTTGTGTGCGATCACGCAACGCAACGTCATTGCCCCGTCACTTTCCCTCTTCACGATTCAGGAAAAAAATTTGACCAATTCTTATATAGTCATTGTGCGACCAATACCGAGTGTGCTAAATTTCCAGATATGGAGCACCGATAAATTTCGAACAAAGCTAAATTTCCCGCAGCTGTTCAACGTCGCTCAACCTTCACAACGATCGGGTGTTTTGGTTTGAGTAGACTCTCGCTATTCAACTCAAGCGGATGGCTCTGAAATCATTATGGATGGAAATTGAAACATCAGCAAGCCAACAACAACCAACGGGTGTGTCTTGACAGGGCACGAATCGGAATGCATGCACCAGTCGAGCAATGGCCATGCGCATTTCCATCATGGCGATTCGCATACCGATGCAGTTGCGTGGCCCTTGGCCAAATGCCAAGAATGTGAACTGATTACGTGCGCCCTCGTTGTCGACACCGTAGAATCTGCGAAAAAGTGATTGTCATTAGGTTAAAACACATCAAATGATTTTAATTTGGTGCGTTTCTCGACAGAACGTTCGATCACCTCTCCGGTTGAAACATCTCCGGTTCGGCATAATTGCTCTCGTTGTGCTGAATCTGATAGATGGGAATCAGAAAGCTGGTTTCGGCTGGAATCACATATCCGTTACAGTCGAAATCTTGCGACGAATGACGCATCGATCTGGAAGTCAAGAAGCGTTTGCAGTGACTGTTTATTGTGAAACACTGAAACATCATAGAGCACTTGACTTACAGGGGCGCCGCTGGGTACAATCGGAGTGTCTCCAGGATTACGGCCTCGATATACTGCAGTCTGTTCGCTTCGTCGTAAGTAATGTGCTGCAGTGCAAAGTAGAGTTTTGTGAATACCAATGCTGCAGATGTGCTCACAGGCTGTTCAACAGGAAAGTCTTCAGAATAACCTGCACATCGTCCACATTGTCCACCACATCCTGCAGACACCGATCCTGAATGTCAGGGTTACGTGTCAGCTCAAAAATGACAAACGCGAGTGTTGTCGCGGTCGTGTCATAGCCGGCGACCATGAAGATCATGCTGTTGGACATCAGATCCAGTTTGTTCATTCGTTGACGTCCGCTCTCGTCGTTGATTTCGTTCATGCACAATTGTAGGAAATCGGGCTTCGACTGAAATATATTGGTCGATACGAATTAGCTGTTGATCAACGTGACAGCTGATCCCTCAGATCCACATAATGAAAACTTTTACGTTGGTCAGGAAGTGATATATACCTTCGGGAATACGCGGTTTTGGCTGCATCACGTTTTGCCAGAAATACTGCAGTATTTTGAGTTAATGAAACCACAAAGCTCGAAAGTAGTATTTTTTGTTCACTGTCTGCGACTTATTTTTACAATGGTCAAATAAATTGGTGCGTAACGGTAATACGTACTGTGTACGTACCTGTATGGATGCACTTTTAGAACTCGGTCACCAATTTTTTTACCGGACCCAGAATTTTCTCTCAAGCAACAACAAGAATGAAGTGACGCACGAACAAACAACACACCGTCTTCGGATGCCGTTCTCGTTCAGCAATCATGCGCTCAATAGTGGTTTGAAAGAATGTTTCTCCTTCGTTGAACAACAATTGATAGCCGGTGTATCGGGTGATCAAAGTCACTGTTCCCCGAAACAACACAGCGAACAGAACTGAAATGAATCGAGTTCCTGTAAAGGAAGAGCATGAACACAAGCGCACATACACTGTAAGTTCCTGTAATACTGGCTCGTGGTGCCTTTTGTAGGTCAATTGGTCAGAGGCGTGTGCCCTGATTACACCTTGCGCGTTTGTGAAAACAGATCGAAACGGACAAAACACTACACATACGCACAATGAACGCACAATACCGGGGCAGCGGCAGAACACTTGCTTTCGCCAACCTGAAACACAACAACAAAACCGAAAAGTTAACGGAAACGAACATTTCCACCAGAAACCGGGTTCACTTCTCAGATTCATCAGCGTTTTGCCGTGCTTCATGAATTGATTGTTGTCGGGGTCCGACTGTGCGTGAATCTGCATGCCGAAACTGATGGCTGCGATTGCGTCCATTGTGAAATTGCCACAAAGTCTGGAATGCGCATGTGTATTGTGTTAAAAAATAAATGAATACATAAGTGAAAGAACAAACATTGAAACTGCCCATATATTATTGCCAAAAACAAAACAAAACCAACTCTTTCGCGTCGAATGATTGTCCGTTTTCTGCCAGTTTCCCAATGATGTCGACAAACTCAGCCAGACACGTGTCGATTAGCTCGGTCATCTGAAACATCATGAGAGGTACTGTATCTTGTGTCTTAACATTTGGGAGTCTACACAAACCGGAAACCAAAAAATAACAAAATTCCCGTCCGAAAATAACCTACATGTTTCATTTTGCCGGACGTGAAAGCCGGAGTGATTGTGTTGCGCGCCCGTTTCCATCGCTCGTCCCTCACAGCCGTCACACTGTTCACCAACAACGATTTGCTCTCATTCTGTCCGGGCTGTTCGGCTGTTCGATTCACAAATTTGTGGAAGTCCTTCACCAACACCCGTTTCAGTACGTCGATGTCGGCGACGACTATCGCTCGTTGACCCATGAACATCGTGCTGCGCGTGTGCATTTAGAATGTTAGTGCCGTGCGTTTGAGAAAGAGCTCTGATCACAGTATGTTTGTGTGACAGGAACACGAAACTGCCCATTCGGCTGCCAGCTTGACACCAGGGCAGGTGTGCTGTGCACTTTGCTGACAAATGCGTTGGGTGGTTCGGTATGGTCGGGCTCAACCCAACACTGCAAAGTTTATATCCACTCCATGTTTTCAGAAGAGAGTCCTTAAGTTCTCACTAAGCACTGTGGCTTCCACGGCCATAATCATATGCCCATAGCACTAACTTTCCAGCTTATGACAAGGGAAATGCCTTGTACGGACTTGAGTGCCTTGAGGACAGAGGTAAACCCTGCAAAGGTGGTGGTAAACGTAGCGGGTGTGCTTTGGCTTTTGAGGGCACGGAGTGCATGATGCGTGTTGGGCATGGGCATGCAATTGTGGCGCTTGATGTTTCACCCAGCTGGTGCTGAGACTGTACCATCATGTTTTTGGGACTTAGGGAAATGCCAGCTTGTAAAGAGCCTGTTCTTACCTGAACACGGGTCCGTATTTTTTGATATTGTCATCCATAAATGCCAGCGGTCTCTGAAAATAATGTACCAGAAATAGAAGGAAAAGTGAGCGAGGATGATATCGCATGTCCAGCATGAGGCTCGCAAATGTGCTCCCACCTGCACAAAGTCGTACGTGTGACCAATGTAGAACCAATACGATGGTCCAGGCACGCCGATTTGCCTCAAGCAGAACTGTTGATTCCAGCTTTTTCTGGAATGCGGGAAAATTTAGCCAATAACCTGATTTTTTAAATTTAAAACATAAATGTCCATACCGAAAGAAAAATCCAATTATCGTGGCAAAAACGATGATGACATAAAGCGGAGAAAGCACTTTGAGCGCCAGCCACGTCGCAGCGGCAAACGAAATAGCGTACTCGGCAAATCCCAGTGTCATTTTGCAAGATGCTATTGCAAGAAGGTATTGTTATAAAATCACTGTTTCTGAAAAAAGAGCCAACATCCCCGGGAGAATAGAAAGCTTAGGACATAACTTTTAAGAATTGCAAAGAATGCTTGATTTTGGAACTGAGATAACCAACCAACTGACTGATTGCGCGTTTCAAATATTGTGACTAAAGTGACGCAAGAACCTCATGGAATTGGATAATACGGTTGCGAAACTCAGTGGAAAACAGCAAAAAAATTTTTTGCTGACAAAACAATAAGACGCTTCCAAAAGAAACTTCTGGTCCAGATAGTGGTGGTGTGGTAAGTTTCGCAACCTCGGCAGAAAAACGTCACAAGCTGACCCACAGCTGTCTGTGCGACTGTGAACGTGCTGTATGATGCCTGCTTCTGCCTGCTG
>JASAMV010006612.1:0-19717 GCA_030248065.1 Rhynchonema sp. JSB1_4
AGAAGAACAATAATAAGCGATTAATACCAGGACATAACAGTCGGGCATAATTAAATTTTTTTCGAAAAAGAGTGGTTTATATGTGAACTTTTTCTGGACATCGGTGTTTTTCAAACGCTCTCTGCTAATTTGGCAATTAATTCTCGCCTTTTCCATTCGTTTGTTTTTGCTTGCTCTTTCATCCGTGCCCCCAAACAGGAAGGCGACTATTTTCGCACAACCATGTACAAGCCAGACGGACCCACAATCATAAAAAATTCAATCTTGCGCCTGTTATTCCCGCCCGCTGTCCGCGCGTATGAGCGCACTCGATAACCCAGGTTGGTCTGGTGCGCCTGTGCGCTTGTAATTGCGTTATTTGGCGAGTTTAGGTGCCCAGAACCGTCCGTGAAATCTGAAATTACATACTTGTGGTAGTGTGGCAACTAGTAGGCCTCTGGTGTTCACTTATTTGTGTTGCTTTGATAACCGCACCTTGGAACTTGACACGAAAAATTATATCCAGATTCTGCTTATTTTTTTGAAAACATTTGGTTCGTTCTTGCGGTTTTTATTCTTGTTTGCGATTATGTCACCAATGCTGTCGGGTTTATTAGAGTTCGAGATTTTCTTTCCATTAATAAATATTTACGTGCTTCTCGTGAAATTTCAATTCGCATGAAAACAACAACAATACGTCTGCCATGGCTCAGCTCCTGCCGTGTGTAGTGTAGACCAACAACTTCCCCTTCGGGCCAGGCTCTCCTTGATCAAAATAACATCCTGCCTCTGGAGCTTCACAGTAGGTCAGTGTCATCAACAATGTGGTAAATTAAAGGTGGAGTTATACTTGTCCATTTTGGGCGTGTGGAGAATGAGGACAAAATTTAGTTTGAATCATATTTTCTGATAGAGTTGGATTTCTAATTTCGACCAGCGTAAAAGTTGTTCATTTGCTGCAGGGGAACAACTTTCACGCTGGTCGAAATTAGTGCCTCAACTGTATCGCAAAATTTGACTCAAACAAATATTATGTCCTCATTGTCCACAAGCCCAAAAATGGACAAGTGTAACTCCAGCTTTAAGACAAAAGCGGAGGTCTGTAATTTTTGCCAGACGACAAGCTCGAAGTTAATATCCGCTATATGTGCACATCTCACAAGTCCCGTTCAAATTGTTTTATCTCGCACTCTCTTATTCTTCGGTTGATAAATGGTTGTCTGTCTACTTGCGACCTTTGCTCTCTTCCGTTCTCTTTTGTTGTTGAATGGTCATTGTTTCCACCCACCAAAAAATAAAACGCGCACCAGACGCATGGCCCGCTGCGATTTCAAAAATTGTTTTAGCGGCCGCCTTGGGAACCATCAATTTAGTTTTAGCAAAAAGCCCCATGGTCATGCGAGACAGAACAGACCATCTGATTTTCAAGTGCCATATGTTCACAGTACACATGCGGCAATGAAAAACATTTCACCCGCAGATTTGTCACGAAATCTGCTGTTATTTCCGAAACCGGTCGCAAAAACGCGCTCTGACCTGACATTCAAGATGAACATTATATTTTATTTTTATAGCCCAGAACTCAAGATTTGTCAGGGCAGTCACATACACACAGTCACGGACGAGTAATTAAATTTAGCCCCGCGACGACACACTTCAGCCGAGCGAGTATGAAGAAGAAACGGCCTGGTCCTGTGTAGGTGTGCGAATATCGAGAGTCAGTCCAGTACCATTGAATTTGCATGAATATGGAAATCTGTCGGCGTTGCCACAGGCTTATATTCATGTCGTCCACGCACTTCGTCTATGACGGTCGTCAACTCACCCCTAATAATGTCATTTACGCATATTCTTGCGCTCCTTCAGGGCCATACTGCTTGAGTTGAGGAGCAAAGTTGACGATTTATACGTTTGGCGACCAAACGATTATAGCTCACATAATATTCAGACTTGCGATTTGCACAAAGAGCAATTTTTTGCGCGATTTATATGCTTAGGAAAATTTTTCAGCGTTAAAAATTGGTTGTGATCACACAGACGCATTTGCAGCAGGTTTGTAACCACTGGTCGGCTCATTTGCTCTGTGCCACACGGCGGCATGATCTTAAACGCCCTGATCTTTATGATGTTGCGGCGACAATTGCTGCTTACTGTGATTACTCTATGAGATGTTCGGACCTCGTGTTTTGCTTCCAATGAATGCCGCAATTCAAGCGAAACAACGCAGCTCTTCTATAGTCAACGCTGTGGGCTTCAGTATGGAAGCCAGACAGCTACAGTATATGTTGCATAAATCAAACATGCACGTTTGGCACTGGCGCGCCAAAGGCTGTGAGCAGATAAACGCGGAATGGCAGATTTCTGCAATCCGCATTCCGCGTTTATATGCTCACCTTTGCGGAATGGTGCGTGCTTGGGTGACGATGACAACTTCCAGGGTGCTGACCTCAAAATGTTGCGTGTTAATGCAAACAGCAACTGAGATGTTTGACCAAAAGCATAAATTTACTTGCAGAAATTCAAAATTCCGCAAAGGTGAGCAGATAAACGCGGAATGCGGAATGCAGAAATCTGCCATTCCGCGTTTATCTGCTCACCAATTTCCGCATTCCGCGTTTATCTGCTCACAGCCAAAAAATGGTCGCCACTTTGCTGAGCGCAGTGAATTGTACTGTCCTGATCACGGTAAATGTAATTATAAATTCCCCTTTACACGAATTTATATTGGGCGCGTAGAAACAAAGTTTTTTTCCAGATTTTTGTATAACAGTTCACAGAATAATCGGAAAGCCTCAAAGCAGGCTAAAATCAATTGGGTGCTATTATGAACTCGCCAAAACTGCATGATCATCACGCCAGCCACAATGGCACTCCAACAAAATGTAGCAATGGTGCTGCACCTGACACCGACACGGCAACCCTGCGATTCGGTGTAAACGTGGTAACATTGGGTGCCGGGAAGGTAATGCACACGAATTGTTAAACAATGTCAGACTGCTTTCAATATTTATTAATAAGAGTAAACTTACCGTTTACCACTCCTAGAGTACAGCCCACTTCGGAGCATGCAACCCTCCGGTTTACGTTTACACCCTGGGAAAATGTACCAAATTTTTTGCAGCAGTTCTTTCAGAAAAAACTGACTATCCCCCATTTTCCCTTTGGAGCAACCCTGTGTGCTGTAAATGCAAAACACCGACGGCCTACATATATAATACATAAGTCCCTTCCTTCCAGGTCGGTAAGACAACTTTATTGCGCCAGTTCACGAGCGGCTTCAGTCCCGGTACGCCGCGACGACGACTCAAATACCGTAACCACCTGCAACGATATTTCGGTACCGTAGTCTTCGACGGGAAACTGTTCGAACTTCGCTGTATCGACCTACCGCCACTCGAGCAATTCCCGTGCGACTCGGAGACGGAATGGACTTTGTGTCCGGGTTACGGTATCCGATCGGCGGCCGCTTACGTGCTCGTTTACGACACTTCGCGTATTGTAGACACGTTCGGTGTTGGTTAGTGTTTTATAGTACCAGCTCGCATTTTTGGACACGTTTGGCTGCAGCGCCTGCGGCTCAAAACTAGCGCCGCTCGGCGCGGCTTTGCGGCCGGTTAGCGGTCGGGCGCAGGCTCGGCGGTGCAAGCTACTTTTTTTTCTCTATGATATCGATTTTTAAAACAACGTTTTTCTAAAGTTGTTTGAAGCATTTATACAACGCCCATGCTGACCAAAAAATGCCCCGAAAACGTTGAAGAAAACGCTCATGTTGGAATAAAACTGTCGATAATGGCCACATTTTATCCGATTCCTGATGCAAAATAAACAGGTTTCAACCCTTTTCTGCGTTTTGTCAGTTTCAGCAGAAAACTACAAGAAACGTCATCATGGACCAAAAACTTTGGCACGATATCCATCACTGAATGTCTAAACTCCGATATATCGACGTATCTCCGTCCATAAAAATTGGTACGCATGACAAATTTTTTGACAAAAATGGACAAGCAAGCAACTGATGTATCCTTGATAATCAGGCCGCAGCTCATAGCCTCCCTCGACCCAACATTAGGCCGCGAACCTCGCCAGCCTGCAGACTCTCAGGCCATTTGAAAAAAACGAAAAACGACCCTGCCGTTTTGCAGCACAACGTCTATCAGCAAAAATACGCTGTCTTCCTATTTTTTTGCCTATCAGGACACCTTTAGCTGGGTCAATACGCAAACACACTCACAGTTGGTCAACCGTGATTGCTTTTGTGTAATCAGAGTGACGATTACTCAGCCGTAGGGAAATATGTCATCGATGTGTCTACGTGTTTCTAAATTCTGATAATGTTTCAGTTGAAACGATGTACAACCAAATCCGCTACTATCGTCCCCATGCGCCAATCGTGATCGTGGGTGCCAAATTCGACCTGCTGATCTCCGACCGAAACGCCCAAACTCAAGTTCTGGCACTGGCCAAATCGGTGCGTGCCATGTGGAAGTGTCCGCATGTCGAATGCTCGGCTGTAAACAACTGGCACGTTACCGAAGTGTTTCAGGTTTCTTACAACAATTTTTACATTTATTTTCACAAATGTTTAAAATTATTAGCATATTCACATGTTCTTTATCGTTCACACTAGATAAAGCGAAGTTTTCATTCTTGCCAATATCAATGGCAGTGGTGCATACGGGACTATTGAAATTGGGGATAAAATAGCCTACAGCTATGAAAAAATGGTCCCTTTTGGTGTGTGCCACAGCCACGAGTTCTATTCTTTTGTCCAGGAACTCATCGCGTTGTTGGCGGTGGCCGAAAAGGACGATCTGATCAACAGTCTGAGAAGAGAAAGTCGCTTTCATCCGGTCAGGATTATTTCTTCGCAAAATTTGACCAACGAAAACAGCGCGAGACGATGCGCGGTCATGTGACAATATACCGATCTTGTCTTGCGTCTATTGAACGGAAACAACGGCTAATGGTTTTGACGTCAAATCATCTCGTCAAACAAAGTCGTCGAACACATGAGCCCCAAATGGGCGCGAAAACTAATACATGTGTTCGACGACTTTATTAGACGAGATGATTTGACCACATTACTATAAGCCCAAACAAACACATTCGCTTTTGCAATCAAGTATGCACAACAGGACATGCAAAGCTTGAGCCGATGTACACATGATTATACACGGAATGAAACTATGACATGTTCCAGAGAGAACATGGAATATCGCAAACACAGTTGTCTTTGCCAAAATCTACGGAGGCCGAAAAAAACGCCTAGATCAGCACAGGCCTGACTCAAATTGTAGCATTTCCTGCAAACAGCAACTAAGATGTTTAACCACATGCAGAATGTTACTGGCAGAAACTTGCCGAAACGGAACGCCGCCAACCGCATTTGCGCAGCATATATATAAATGCACAGCCTAACCACCAGTGACAAAGGTACAGGCAGGTCACAAGCGGACATGTGCACACTGCCAAAAAACCAATTTAGAGATCATGCACACAATATAGATGACCTCAGTTAAAGAGTCCACTACTGATAGCCTTATGAACATGAATCATATCGCCAGTGCAGACAATGATTGTCAAAAACTAAATTAACAGGGTTCAAGTTTTGATTCACATCGTTAGATTGCACACACCAATACACACGCAGACACGAGATTTTCAATGGGAACAAAATCAAGAATATTGATCACGCATTGCACATTGTGCTGTAAATAGAATAAAATGAAAAAATAACCGTACTACAATAATTAAGCGATGACTGTGCTACTGACTCATGGTTCCAGTTCCAGCAGCAAAACCTTCGTTCAGAGAGCGACCCAAATGCCATTGGTCGATAAAATCGCTTTCTGCCAGAACGTGAATCCTGCCGCTGGCATTGCATTTGTGCCCCCATCATAAGTGCCATTGTGCAACAAACACGTCAGCGAAACGACGTCGTAACTGAATCCCTTGCACAGCCAGCCGGTGCACAGATTGCCTGAAACAATAATGTTGCGATAACGTGACAAAAGAGCATTGGATCACTGACAAAAGGCAGAATGGTTTTGAGTGAAATCTTCAATTAGAGTGCATGACGAATGGGTTGGTGGTTTCGGGAACGTTTTCATTTCCACATCACCGCGACAGCACGCGCGCGGTTCAGAAGTTGTGTGCTTGCGATCAACTTTGTTCGGAGTTAATGATTATTATGTATGTTTCCACCACACCAAGATCCATGTCAAACTTGGTCATCGGATCGGACCATCTGTCTTGGTGTCCGGACGGTTGTATTTTTATTCATCTGTATTCTAACCTAAATCTTGGTGGTCGGAACGGTTGCACTTTGTTGTTTTTATTTATCTACATTCTAACCCTATAAAAATAAACCAGTGGTCAATAATTCTGAAAGTCAAATGACCAAGGCAGATCCGATCAGATAGTTTGGCGTCGCTCAATACATCTATATGAGTGTTTACGTACCGCAATCCCTGATCTCCTGCACGCTGCTGATTGTTTCAGACACGATATTGGGCGTGGCCTTCACTTCGCCGGCTTTCCAGTCGAAACGTTTCGGGTTCTCTGCAATGCGCGTTTTATGAAAGTGCCGCATATGTCAGTCAGTCGAAACTTTGTTTCAGTGTTTCCCCTGTAGTTAACCAAAAAAGCACGTGGTTGGTTGTATGCCAAGCCAAGTGCCATTCAGTCCGCTGCATGCCACATCGCCGTCGGTGTTGGCCACAAACTGACCGGCCGCGCAGTGAAATATCGCCTGAAGAAAAAATTGTAACATTATTTTTGTTTGTAATTTTTTAGCGGAGAGCACGACCATCGGTGCTTGGCGCGGGAGAGCATGATGTTGCTCGTGTGCGCACCCACCTTTGTGTTTGCAGTCAGTTTGTTGTGTGCGGATGGGAAGCTTGGAGCGTTGATCAGCGGGTTACTGTAGGTGACAAGCACAATGTCGCCAGACGGTGTGATTGGCGGGCATACTACAAATAAAGAAATACATACCATTGCAGTAAGTACGCACAGTCCGTCCGTCAGCTATTTACACCTTGTGTTGCTGCTGGCGGGTCTGTTCCCTTCCTCCACGTTCTAATGAAAGAGAAATTGGGTGGTACCGACTTTGCAAAAAAAATTGCAAAAGAAGATTTTAAAAAACGATAGAATGTGTCGAAAAGGATTGAATTCGATCAAAATTAAAATCAATTAAAATGGATAAAACACGTGGATTTCATGAAAATCACAATTCAGGAGCAAAAATAATTTTGATAATCATCAATATTCCGTCATGCGTTGCTGACTTTATTGCTCGTTGCGTTTGTTCTCCTCATTAGTTTGGTTGGTTGAATCTCGCCGGTGCGTTTTCTTTGTCGTTTGTTCGTTCATGTTCACATTTTCGTTTATTAATACTCATGTTCATTTTTTAGGGTTTCTCCGGATCTTGTGAAAAGGTCTTTGCGAAAGCGTGCAGATAAAATTTGAATTTGAATTTGAATTTCCGGAAACTCAATTTATCTTTCATTAGAACGTGGAGGAAGGGAACAAGTCGGCCAGCAGCATCACAAAGTGACATGAGCTGATGGACGGACTATACGATTGTGACCAGAGATGGCAATGCGTGAACAATCCACCTTTTTCACATGGTTTGTCATTGCCCGTCCATTGTCGTGTCGCATTGCACGTCTGCGTCTGCTGTGTCAGTCCGTCGGTGGTCGCATGTCCGTGCTCACATTCGTAGGCCACTTGTCCGCCAACAACTGTCGCGTTTTCGGCCACTTCCGACGCGAACAGGGCACTGCTCGCATTGGTGCCCGTTGCCAGCACCAGCTCGTTGCGGTAGCAGACTGCAAACACACAATCGGTCACATGTACTGTGGTTTGCGACATGAATGTACGAACGTGTGTCAATTTAGCTTGAGTTATGCTTGTCCATTTTGGGCTGGTAGACAATGAAGGACTAATTTTTGTTGGAATCATATATTTTGTGACAGAGTTGACTCATCAATTTCGGCCAGCGTGAAAGTTGTTCCCCTGCATCAACCAAACAAGTTTGAAGCTGGCCGAAATTTGGTGCCCTAACGCTATCACAAAATATGATCAGAACAAAAATTTGTCCTCATTGTCAAACAAACCCGAAATGGACAAACATATAACTCCAGCTTTATGAGGGCACACCTGGTTGGCAGTCGACAGCAGTCATGTTGTCCCACGTTGCCGACCAAAGACCGATCTTCACGTTCGTGCACGTGCGCAACGTGACCGACTGTCCTTCGGACGTGAGTGTGTTCGGTGGACACGTGATTGTGGCAACTGTTGTTTCCGGGTACATCAGATAGGGCTTGCCGGGCAGCGAAAAGTTGCCGATCGCAGCCAGCGAGTATACGGCACTGCCGTTTGTCTCCACGGCCGGACAGGCTGCCATAGTGCATTGTGTATAGTCCGTCCATAAGCTCATGACACTATGTGTTGCTGCTGACTGGTTTGTTTCCGTCCTCCACGTTCTAATGAAAGAGAAATTGAGTGGGACCGATGTTTTGCAAAAAAAACTAAAAAAAGATGGAATAAGTCGAAAAGGATTGAATTCGATTAAAATTTAAAATTAAATTAAATTAAAATGGATAAAACAAGTGGATTTCATAAAAATCACAATTTAGGAGCAAAAACAATGTTTTTCGGAAACTCAATTTCTCTTTCATTAGAACGTGGGGAAAGGGAACAAACCAGCCAGCAGCAACACAAAGTGACATGAGCTGATGGACGGACTATGCAAACATACTGTTTGGGTCATAAATAATGATGGGGCTACAATTCAAAAGAACGTCATCAAAAGTGTGACCCACCAATCGAGCAAGTAACCGGTGTCTCCCAAGTGTTGGGTGCGATGCAAGCAATCTGATGCCTCATCAGCTCGGGATGACCATCGAGCACTTCATATACCCACTCATTGCCCGTTTGGTGACAAAAGTAATCGATTTTGTGAGTTCCAGTCACCGGATCCAAAATACTTTCTGCATAGTAACCGATACCTCCGGGCCAAGAGCTGCATCCTGAAATGTATGTACAGCACGGTACAAATGAGGCGTTGGTATATTTCATTCAGAACGGGTAACAAAAACGAACGCGTGCGCAGGTCGTTACAGCAAAACTTAGTGAACCGAATTTCAACACAAAATAGATCGTTTGTGCTTCCGATTATTGATCGTGGTACCGGAGAATCCCCCTGAATAACCCCCAAAATGTGGGATTATTTTGGGGTACTTTCCGAATAGCAACCCTACGGCCTTTTATCTACGTATCTTCATACACAGTGGGATTGTTTGGCATAATTTTTATTTTCAGATCTCGAAGCAGAGAAGTAAATCCCGAATGATTCACTCAGGACGGATCATCTCAGGTGCTACATACTTCTATGTGTATATCGTCTGCTTGTTATCGTAGTGGTGCGTGTGAACTGAGATTATTGAACACTTATGAGCTCAAAGTTTCCTCCAACCTGGTGCAGGTGTGACGCAGGTGTACGTGGTGAACGTGGCATCAGGCACGCAGAACTGTCCGGTTGTGCAAGGTTCTGGATGACATGGATGAGACCCTGCCAAAGTAGACATAAATGTCCCAATTAATGTTCACATAGACAAACAGGTTATCAAGCACAACTAAACTGTATTCGCAAACTTGGCCATAATTGTAGTTCACAAATGGTCGCACTCCATTCGCATTACAGAAATAATGTGCCGTGGTGAACATCCGCCTATCCCAATCGTAACTAACCCCACCTGTGTTCAAGGACTGAATAAGGGGTTGTTGTCTGCCTTTACAAGTTCAACAGTGGTACGCAAACCAACCATCTACGGTGTTGCTGGTGGCGAGAAAATTTGGATCCCATATCGTTGCATTTATGTTAGTCGAGTTCCACTGTTTCAAGCTGACAAGGGCGGGCTGCCCCGATCCAACCTGGCAAAAACGAACAACTCTTTCATCTAAATTCCACACTTCGCTTTGTTGAGTAATGTTTCAACAAACCTTGTATGTTTTCCAGATTGTGTGCCAGTTGGCCAAACGTTCGCCGTACTTTACAGATTCGCCCACCTTTTTTACACCCAGCGACGTGCTATGATAGATGCCGTACGCCCCGTTATCCGTCGGCTGTGACCGATTTTAAACAGCAGTGAAAAACAGCTGGGAAAGCATGCGAGAAATGACAACGAAGAAAACAGCGAAGAAACAGCGCTGTGACGATTATAACACCGGTAAAGAAGGGTGGGTGGTGTGAAAGACAATTCTTTCTGGAAGCGAATTGCGCCATCCGCTAGCTGTTAATTTTATATTTTTGTTATTACATACCAAATTGCAGGCAATCAAGTTCAACAGCGTGAGGTTGTCGGATGTGATCGGTCGACCTCGGCCGAGTGCTCCACCGTAATCCGGACAGTCGGTTTGAGTGATTACTGTAGCGGTTATCAGTGTGTAGTTATGCGCATAGCACACATCGTCGATAAACATGTGGGGTACGGTAAGGGCCGAGCATTCTGATTCGATCGCTGAAACCCAATTGACGGTTTTGCGAACGCCGCGCGTGATCATTATTGTAAAGTTTAACGATTGTTTCTCTGTGAAATCGCATGGCCTGGCGCATTCGCACTGACGGTGTTTTGGCGGTGGCCGTCTGTGAAATTGGCCATGAACTCACATTCATAAACATCAATCAGCCATCCTGAGCACTAAGAGCAGTGCATGCGTTCTAATCATCGCTTTTCGATTGCCAAGTCTGATGCGATTTCGCTGTATATCACAGTTCTATCATATAGCTCCATCCCTGCAGCGCTAACCCTTGTCGTGCTCAGTGCGCTCCATAAAAGATAAACATCGGTCATAACGAAAAAAAGCTAACTGGCGTCCGCCACTGAAACCAGACATGCGATGATCATGCAATGCCATTCCATGTTGCTATCCCAGCAAACACAAACAAAATGCTGCTTTCCAATTTTATTGCGTATGACAGATTTCGTTCGCCGATGTCGACAATGTTCCGGGAAGAATAAAACTTGCAAAAAAACATGAGCAGAACACTTTATGATCAATATTAGAATTCCATTGTCCGTACTCTATACGTATTATAAATGTGAATGATTGCAATGCTCTCAGTTCCATATGGGTATTATAAAGCTATAGGCCGTTGCATATCAATGAACAATAACCATTATGGCAACAAGCTGCATTTTGTGATGTTGTTTTAGTTTGCTAGGCTTTCGAAGTTGAGGACATGCAGTATAAACTGCAGTACCCACAGGCCACAGTTTATCGAGGTTAACACCTTGGTTCCCGTGTCTTTCTTGCGCTTAGGCCTAAGAGATAACTTTTGTTTGAGGCTAAACTTGACCTAATCCTCCAAAGTGGCCTCAGTTCAAGTTTAAATCTCTCTGCTGCGAACAAACTTTACCATTACCAATCACATCATGAGGTTTTTGTATAAGGCATACATACGCACATCTCTGTGTGCCGAACGTTTTCATTACCTCGACATTTTAATTCTGGCTAACTGTTTAGTCGTTAACGCAAATCGTCAATTCTGGTCGCCCATGGAGGCAGCCCTAAATGAGCGCGAGCAATATACACATGACACAGGGCTGGACTTGACGTCGAGTGCTGACGAAGTATGTAGACGACATGGATATAAGCCTGAACTCAAAGCCTATCAGCTGCTGCTTTCATGTTCTGATGCTCCTTTTGTCATTGGTCATGTGTATCAAACAAAGGCAGCTCCGAGCTTATTTGATCGATGATTGTGGTGGTTCGAGTTTAGTTACTGTTGGTTGAGCCGAATCATATGACTCGGCTGTTGCCAAGCAAACATGCGGGCTCGGTCCGTGCTAACAAACATCGGGCCGCAGCAAAATAGACGCGCAATTTGGCTTCGAAAATTTTGACTTGACGGTGCTTGTGTTGTGTATTTAGCATTGGTTGGAGTGTTGTGGTGGCTGTGGGAATTTCCGCCAGGCAGCCTAAAAATGAGACAATATCGAAGGTTCAGGGCTTGTCGTAATGCAAAACAGTCACTTGTTATGCGCAAACATTATTGGATAAACAAATGTTATCGATTTTTTTGATTTTTTTGAATTCTTTTAACAATCAGTGTTTGTTCCGGACCACAAGAATGTCGGTTCTCACACCGCGTGGAATTTCCGAAACGGTTAATCGTCAGTTGAGTGTAAAGGTCGGCGAATCGAGAGCTCGGTCGGTGTAAGTTCGGTGTAGACATGAAGCATTGCCTCTGCTGTCAACGTGGAATGATTCATGTTTACACCAAACTGACCCCAACCGAGCCTTCGATCGAGCTAACACAGCATTCACCAAACTGACGTTTCGTACATATCACACAATGTGAACAACTGCTGAAATTGAATTGATGTATACACCTAATCAAATTAGAAACGCTAATTAATGTACATGGCACCACCATCGGCGGAGAACCATTTGGGTATGAGATTGAAGAAGCGTTACGTTACTGTGCATAATGTGGTTTGGCGTGTAGACCCACAGCGTGTGCGAACCCGAGAATATTATGCGTTCGCTGCAAGGGCTGTAGACCGCACGTGGTACAGCCCTTGCAGCATGTGGTGTCGTTATACGAAACGAGAGAGAACGGTTGAGGTTAGTGGTTTAGTTCCGCATAACACCATAACAATCGTTTCTGAACCAAAAAAACAACTTGTATGACGGTATTCTGTTCCATGAACTTTGAGCTGCTGTTACGCCGATTCAATTAATTTTGTTTAAGTTTTAATCAACAACCAATTCTCCAAAGTTATTTCAGTGGCTTGGAATATTGCTTCCTCTCGCGCTAGTTCGTCATTATCGCGGTGATTGTGAAGATTGTGTTTTTTCACGTTCATCACTGCAGTCGTTTCAGTAGGTGCCAGTACAAACAGGCACTGACAGAAACGCCGTCTGAAGAACAGCATGATCACCAGATGCTAAAAACCTGTGAAACGAGTGAAAAATTGAACTTGGAGCCGCTCTCGCTTGCTTAACGAGCCGAATCACAACCGCTTTACATTCCATCCGCTGCAGCCCTGCATACTGCGTGATATTTTTCATTGCATGTGTGCAACTGCACTCTATAATGTCCTGACAGACACTATCATCACCAAAAGCCCAGCTGAATATTTACATTGCGTCACCAACCAACAGAGTGTGTTACGCTGCGTGTGGTGCTTGCCGAATAACACTGCACATGCGCGCAGAACGGTGCACTGTTGGTTGGTTATGTTGTGTAGTCCGTCCACCGGCTCATGGCGCTTTGAGTTGCTGCTGGCTGGTTTGTTCCCTTCCTCCACGTTCTAATGAAAGAGAAATTGAGTGCGACCGATTTTGCAAAAAGAATCTAAAAATGATAAAATGCGTCGAAAATGATTGAATTCGATCAAATTTAAAATTAAATTAAAATAAAATGGATAAAACACGTCGATTTCATTAAAAACGCAATTTAGGAGCAAAAATAATTTTTTTCGGAAACTCAATTTCTCTTTCATTAGGACGTGGAGGAAGGGAACAAGTCGGCCAGCAGCATCGCAAAGTGACATGAGCTGATGGACGGACTATACTCATTATTGTCAACGCTGCTTGTGAAAATAAGCGGTCTATCGTCCACAGTCCGTCATATTATTTGTAATAAAGCAGAACTGTGCATTTCAAAATTGCTGAATATCCAACTCGTTTTTCGAAGAGCGCACGTTTGCGCACTCCGCAAAGCCGCACCTTTTTTGAAGTTTGTCTGTGTCGCAACGGTTTCGTACTGTATCTGGTTATCAGGTATCAGTCAATAGCAGTAGACTCTCTTGCCGAGTGGCCATTGGCTGGCCCGCTCCAAATGTGGCATGTATTCGGGAAGTTTGTATTCGTCCACCTTCACACACCACGTGACAAACGCAACGCATCACTCGTGTGTCACGTATGGAATCAGCAAATGCACACCAGTCACGCTTGGACGCATGTAAAGGAGATCGTGATAGGATATTGGCAATGTAGACGATGTGGTGAAGACAAAGTGTGAAAATATTTTTTGCTGTTTCGCTGATGGTGGCCGGACAATTGAGTAAAGCACATTTGAGCAAGACCACTTTGAGCAAGTGAAAAAGAGCAGAACACTTATTTTATTCCAATGGCTTAGGCTGATTTTGGTATCAGGCTTAGGCTTAGGCCTAGGCTTATACTTAAGATTACTTTTGTGTTTGGGCTTAGGCTTAGGCTTAGGCCTATTTGTTTTTAGGTTCTGCTCTTTTGGACTCTGCTCTTTTTCACTTGCTCAACGTGGTCTTGCTCAAATGTGCTTCGCTCAATTGCCCGTCCCCCTCGCTGATATTTTGCACCGATCGATAACTTTTTGCCAAGTTTCTTCTGGCATATTTTCCAGCCCGTGCCAGCGATCAATATGAAGGACGCTGGTAGGAGACTCGACATTCTGTTCAACGTTAAGATCTGCCATCAAATAGACGTTGTGTGTCGTGTGGTGAGTCACTGCACACACGTGGAGCACATTGGCGTGCAAGATTGGGCAAATGCCAAGAAGGATTTCCGTCAATTGATTGACACAATGGCTGGAATGAGCTTTCCATACTTGTCGATCCTAAACATTCAATCAGGCTGGTGCATCTTGATTTCTCCACGCTGTGGTTGTGGCCGATAGGCACTTTGGTGGGATTTGGCTCCCCTAATCAGGGTTGGGCAAAAAAACGTTTTTTTAAACGCCTAGATGACCAAAATATGCCCGCAAAAAATTGGAAAACGCTCATGTTGGGAAGAAAACGTGGCTAAATGAAGTAATTCTATGCGTCCTGAGGCAAAATAAACGGGTTTCTCAACCCTTTTCTGGCGAGTTGTTAAGAACCCATATCAGACCCGCATCATATGGGACCAACTTTGGCCGGGGTCATCACTGAAAGTCAAACTCCGTATATCGACGTATCTCGACAAAGTAAAAATTGGTCGAAAATTTTTTGAAAAAAATGGGACAAAAAATTGATTTTCCTTGATAATCAGGGTACTTTCCTTGAAAAATCAGGGAAAATCAAGCAAATTCAGGATTTAAAAAAACGAAAAACGACCCAGACGTTTTTTTTAAAAAAACTTCGTTTTTTTAAGAAAAAACGCCGTGTCGTTTTTTTGCCCAACCCCGCCCCTAATAATAACTGACCAAGCCATAACGGGGAACGTTACACTCCAAACCCGTTTGCGAACGAAAATATACTTTTTCTGACAGGGATTCGAACCCAGGTCTTCCGCCTACCGGTGCATTGCTCTCAGAAGCTGAGCTATTGTAGTGCCTGTCCCGGGACGCACATACTGCCTGTACATATAGTACCATTCGCATAGTGTAGTGACTAAGCTACTATGTTAACATATTCGGTCTGGTACCTCTGGAGCACAAATTGGGGTTACCTTTCACTCAGGTTCAGCGAACGCTAATGCCGTGTCACCGCTGCTTGAATCCACAGCTGATGTGCCAATAGAACTAACACTGGCTCCGTGTATCAAGATGAATCAGGACTGGTTGCCGTTTTCGCATCGATTTCGAAGTGTTAGTTAACATAATGCATGCTGGGATTAACAGCGGGCAGGCGAAGTGGTTTTCTTCAATTTCGTGGTAGTTTCGGTACCACCCGTGCAGGGTTGGGCAAAAAAACGACGGCGTATTTTCTTAAAAAAGCGACGTTTTTTTAAAAAAAACGCCTGGGTCGTTTTTCGTTTTATTTTAAATCCTGAATTTCCTTGATTTTCCCTGATTTTTTTGGGAAAGTACCCTGATCATCAAGGAAAATCATTTTTTTTGTCCCATTTTTTTCAAAATTTTTTTGACCAATTTTTACTTTGTCGAGATACGTCGATATACGGAATTTGACTTTCAATGATGACCCCGGCCAAAGTTGGTCCCATGATGCGGGTCTGATATGGGATCTTAACAACTCGCTGGAAAAGGGTTGAAACCCGTTTATTTTGCCTCAGAACACATAGAATTACTTCATTTAACCACGTTTTCTTCCCAACTTGAGCGTTTTCCATTTTTTTGGGAGCATATTTTGGTCATCTGGGCGTTTTAAAAAAAACGTTTTTTTAAAGAATTTTTTGGAAAAAAAAAAATTTTTGCCCAACCCTGATGGTGAGTGCAGTAATGTTGGTCTGTTTCGCCCTGCTTTCGCAGACAGACCGAGGCGCCCGGGCTCGTCAGTGCGAACGCCTCTGGCAAATTTGCCTCCAAAAAGGTTCACCAGCATACTTATTGCTGGGCTGTAACATCAGTGCGTGCAAACTCAACAACAGAGGTTTCGTCACGTCTCTGTGCACAGCGAGGGCAGAGAACCACTGCAAGCAGTGCACATAGTGAAGTCACAATGACATTCGCTACCAAGTGGGCAGGCCACCAAGATGACGGCGTACCATCACCCCGCATGTGTGAAACTGGTCACCATTTACTGATCCTTCTCAGGGATGGAGGGCTGAGGTACCACAGCCCGCCACTCTGATGCTGGGTGTTGAACCCAGGAGAGAACAGGCCAAACACTTACAAATACACAAACAAAAGGCTTAACCTGCCAGACCGTAAGGGGCACACAAACAGACGTTGCGCGCGTGCCGCATGTAGTGTTGGGAAACAATCCCGCATTGTTGGAAACGAACCCCCTAAAGCATACCATTGTTGGCATATCAATCATATCATTTTGCTGCCCCACTCAGGTTGATCTGAGGTGTGTCCCAGCTGATCTGTCCGTGTTGGTGCAGAATCCACCGCAGCATCTGCGCTCGCTCGATGTCTATCACAACGACATACAGAATGTGACGGATGCATTGAATGCACTCGTGCATGGCCAATTGGAGGAACTGTGGTTGAGACTGCGTGATACCAGTTTGAATGTGCGTCACTTTCTGTCCACCATCAATGCGGATGTGTTCAGTGAACTGAAGGTGAATAGCCTATGCTTCAATAACACCCCAATGGACCGAATTTTTGCGCACAAAATTTCTGCCCCGACGTGGTTTTCTTGCCATTTTGGGGCGCTGCCAAGATTGATCAAAAGACATTGAACAGTGGTCGATCATTAAAATTCTGATCAAGATTTATTTTTCCAGGGAGGCTCCAATCCGCTACAATTCTCAAAATTTGTATTTTTCATCCCCTGCGTTTAATTTTTGACACGGAACTTCTCGTTCCTGTCCGTTCCACGCCCCTTTTGCCGAGTCGAGTCTGCTTTTTTCAGGCATTTCAATTCTCCGGTCAACTGTCTGATGGCCCATTTGACCTGACGTCGCTGCAGTCTCTGATCACAGATTTCGCCCGTTATCCAAAACTGAGCCATGTGTACATGACGAGCCACGAATCATTCGGTCCTGATATCACCCTGTCACGCAGTGATCTCACCACGTTGTTGGACCAGCTGCTCACATTGGCAATCGATCGTGGCATTTTCACTTTTGCAATAAATGTTCGCACTGTTCGTTTGCCTGAAGATCAAGGTGGTGGTCAGTTGCTAGACGCCCCTCATGCCAACATGGAAGCCGCGTTGCACGCGCAGTTTGGTGATCAGGCAACGTACCGCAACTCAAACGGATGGTGGTTTGTGAATGCTCGTGGCCGCCAGATACAGATAGACATGAATTGGTGCCTCATTGGAATTTTGTGACCGGTTTCTATTCAATAAAAATTAAGGCGGAGTTATACTTGTCCATAATGGGTCTTGTGGACACGCTCGTAGACAGTTTTGGACAAACTGTCCTCTTGATGAGTTATACTTGGATGAGGACAAGTATAACTCACTATGAGGACAATCTCATGCGGACATTTGTCCACACGCAGTGTCCAAAAGTGTCCTCATGACCGGACCTCAACTCTATCAGGATCTGAGAGAAGCATGATATGCTCAACACTGATAAGAGTCGATGGGTAGTGACGTTTCTTGCAGGGGGGTCAGGCCCCGAAATATCTCGTTTTCAGTTTACTGGCTTTTATTGTGGTTTTAATTTTAGACTCATTGTATTGATTTTGTATTGCAGAAACTTGTTTATTTATTTTCAACCGCGGCGTCATTGCAGAAAAATCATGATTTTCTCTTTCTTTATTTTTGATGTGGGTTCGCTTGAGGACAAAACGGACACGTCTGGACAGTATGGGTTGTCTACACGACCCACACTGTCCAAATGTCCTCTTGTGTTGACAAATGTCCTCAAACCCATTTGTCCACATGAGGACAAGTACAACTCCACCTTTAGAGTTGAAATTTAAGAAAGTGTTATGTTCGTCGAACTTCATGCCATTCAAAAGTTTGTAACAGTTCGATAAAGATGGAATCACATGCTTGGAGATAACAATACATCGTGTTATGTAATGTATTATCGCCACAATTATAGGTGGCAAGTCTCAGTAAACTAGTACTTCCTCAACTCACTTTTTCGGCCTGAGACAATTCTAACCACTATCCAGCGCCAATGGGTCATTGAATGGGTACCAAAATCTCCAATCAAATGCAGTATGTGGCCTTGCGGAAAAGAATGAAGCTCTTGCTTGAACATGAACACAAGCGCAAAAAGGGAGGTGCGAGCGCAAGCTACATATATAAGTGGTGCGGGTTCGTGCTGTTCGGTGTTCAACGAACCACCGCGCATAACAGCCGTTACTATCCTTCCGTCGGGTCTAGGCGACAGAACGAGTTCCACCGGACTAGCCGTTATCGACGGGCGTTTCACGTCCCCTTCGAAATGACCCAATCGGAGATTGTAGTCAGCCATCCTCAATTCTCCCTCCGGTTCGAAGTATACACACTTCACGATAGGTTCGTACAGTATGTCGTACTCATATTTGTGTTCAGTTTGGTTGGGACCTCCAGTAGCACTTTCAGGCGTGCCACAGCCTGCTTCATCCTGTTGGCTGCTCGTACATTCTTCAACTGAGGCACCATGCCACAGGGTTTGCGCTTTCTCAGCACTATACGCATCGACACACTGACTGTGTGCGACTGCACTGGGTAGCCCAGTTCGGGTAGGTCGAAATACCGTGTGCGTTCTCTGAGCGCATTCTCAAGCACATTCGGCATGGACAACATCGGGTCCTTATTCCGACACATACCATTGTGCAATCCACAAGTCACGGGTTCGGAACCCTCTTGCAGTGGCATGCCCGGACTGTGGCGGTCTCCATATGGTAGCACTCGTATCGGCAACCGGTTATCGAGTATCTCGCCCCATTTGTCAAGCAATTGACGCGTCTTGGCGGATCTCGGTGACCGTGCTTGCTCAATCTCAAACAATCCGCGAGCCTCGGTAGAATACCGGTCTTCAAGCTCGCACAAAGGTTCCTGCGTCAGCGAGTTCACATTCAAATACTCCGAAATTCTGGCAGCAAGCAATCGATCATGGGGTAGCTCCTCTGCATACAACCATTTCAACAGATGGTCACTGATGCGTGGTGAATATGATGTCAACCACTTCGTCATGCAACTGCCAAGGTTCAGCGAACCGAGGCTCATTCAGCCAGTCCACTTGCCATAACACCTGGCGTGGCTGGTCTTCTTCGAGCTCTTCCAGCGTGTACAGATCAATCGTATTCTCTCTGATTGACTCTGACTCGGACTGGTATCTCTCACGGACTCGCATACGTCCGGTTTCTGTCTCCGAACTCACGTAACGGACCTGACGCGCCGGCCGCGCTCGTCCGGTTTCATTCTCTTCCTTCCAACACTCCGCGTAGACTTCCTGCGCCGTCCGCGCC
>JASAMV010006613.1:0-24068 GCA_030248065.1 Rhynchonema sp. JSB1_4
CACATGCGCATGTTGGGAAAAGCTAGTCCCGTTGCCTTGACAGAGAGAAAACGCGAATTTTCGATTTCGCGATAGAAGGCACGGGTTGGCTCAAGGTTTGGCCTAAGCCTAAGCCTAAGCCTAATAGTAAGCCTAAGCCTAAGCCTAAGCCTAAGCCCAAGCCTAAGCCTGAGAAAAAGGGAAGTCAATTTTGAAACGGGACTAGCTTTTCCCAAAATGCATTTCATGCGAGGTGGAGCTAAAAACAACAGATGCAAAACAACATAGACATCAGATGTCATCATTGTATATTGTATGTAAATCCAAATGCCATGGATACATCGTTATCTGGTACCGTGTTAAACCAACTTTATGTGGTGCTTATACGAAAGACACAATGGTCATAACAAGAACCAAAACTGACCTGGTGGTGTAGGGGCCCTTCCTTCAGTGACACAATCCGCAGTATACTTACTGTGCGTGGTAACTTTTCTCGAGGGCATGCTCACAATTCTCAACGTAACCAAAATGACGTTATACCGGTACCAAAAAGCTAGTCATTTATAACATGCTGCGCCCTTTGATATGTAGGTACCTGGTTGGAAGCTCCGAGGCGGTCGCATGGCAACAGTGTCCAAAGGCAGATCATTTGATACGCTGGTCCTTTGTTCTTATCCTACACCAGCGCTTTTGTTCATACGTTTGTTCCGGTTGCCGGTGTTATTAGGTATTGGTCGCACAATGACTATATAAGAATTGGTCAAATTTTTTCCTGAATCGTGAAGAGGGAAAGTGACGGGGCAATGACGTTGCGTTGCGTGATCGCACACAAAGTATGTAGTAAAGAGAATGTTTCAGACCTGCGGCAACGTGGTTGATCTGCTAGATTATTTTTAGCTGTAAATGTTTTGTCAAAAATACAAGTAGCATAGTGGTTAAGGTTGAACCTGAAGATCAGGGTAGATGAATTCTGATTTAGTCATTGTGCGACCAATATATCTGTAGGTGAGGAGTTTACCGGCGAATTTTAAGCAGGATGCCCTATTTCGGCCATCTTGCCTTGGAGCGCAGTCACTTGGTGGCGTTGTTCACGTGGTTTTGTGTGAGTCTGCGCAGTTGCGAGCTCGTGTACCCAGTGTTCCTCGGCTACACGACGCGATGGGCGTGCGAAGATGGCAATAACGCGACGACGTTAAACTACGCCAGGGATTGTGCCATCTATGAACAATGCCCGAAACACATGCTGCGATACGAAGCCGATCCGCCGTTCGCGTTAGTTACATTTCGATTTTTTGACCCATAAGAGACCGAATTAAATATGAATGTGTCGCCCCGCCCCTACTTGGATGGCCAAATTGGGCCACTTTGAAACATTCAGCCAAAATGCATGCTCGTGCGTTTTTATAACTGCAGTTCGGCAGCTGACGAATGGGGTATGCGTTGTGGTACACAAGCCTGGTACATATCACTAGTGAGCACCATGCAGTTCATTGGTGTCAGGTTGGTCGACCGACTTGCTCACGTAAATTGAATTTTCCAGTTCAAGCATTTTATTCCTTAGTAACACATTATGACGAGGTGCGTCTTGAATCTGCATTTCTTATCAAATGTGCGCATACAGTAATTGTCATGCTACCATATCACATTCCTCATGTGAAAAGCGCAAAGTCCCCATTCTCAACACACAGCATCGGTACGTTGATCTGGCGGTTAACCGATCTGGCCACATATGGGCGATCGTTACGGTCGCAAACCCATCGGAGTGGCCTCCAGTATTGTCGGGCTCGTAGCCGCATCTGCAACCGGTAGACGAACGACATTTTCCTTGTCCACTTGCATTGTCACCCATTGTCCTGACTGAATCAGGCATCGCTCGCAACTGGCTGCATTTGATTGTGGCCCGGCTGTTCGTCGGCTTCTCCATAGGTTGCGGATTGACGGTGACGTACGCGCATTTGATTGAGATGATGCGACCGCATCATCGAATGGTGCTCAGGGCATTCGTCAATTGGGTCCGCTTGATTACAAATTTTAAAAAAAATGTGCTCGTGTACGCGCTACTGTTAGGTACTTGATTATTATAGGGTCTGACGCGTATTTTCCTCACCGTTGTGTGTTTCGTGTGGCCCAACTGGCGTGTATCGTCGTGGATCATGGCCGGAGCACACAATGTGCCGTTGGTATTGATGTTGGCGTTTGTGGTGCCGGAAAGTACCGTTTGGCTGAAGACGCAAGGTCGACCGGATGACTTGCGTGCAGCACAGGACAGAATCGATTGGTTAAACGGGATGACAAAGAAGGAGCGCGAGCAAAAGGGTCAGTGGATGTTTTGTTATAGTCTACGTTTTGGTCACATGATCGGGACCTGCCATGTATTGCGAAGTTTGGTTATAATTCTTGTCAATATAAAGACACCAATTGTTGTCGGTTCTGGGTTGAAAGATAACCAACCAAGCGCCAATCGATTTTTGCAGAACGGGTTGCCATCGACAACGTGCCAGAAGTAGTGCTTGTGGAGGAGGAGGAAGAAAGTGATCGCAAGTATTCGGTGTTGGATCTGTTCAGAACACCGTGGTTGAGGGGACGAACGTGTGTGTTCATGATGATGTGGTTCACGTCGTCGATGAGCGGTGAGACGCTGCTTGATGTTTCAACTGCTACAATAAAAACACCCACGTACAGTATATACTGTATATACCTACAGTACAGGCAACTGACTTCCATCTTTAAGGTTACGCGGTTGATCTGAACAGCGGCCGATTGGCAGGCGATTTTTACACAAATCAATTTCTGTTCGCGTTTGGCATTTGGGTGTCAAAAATGGTTTGCATGACTGTCCATTCGTGTCATTTGGTTGCCCAGGTAGACATTTAATGTCACCAACACAACTGCGCACACAGATTCTCTACTTTGTCGACCACTACATCCCGGCCTTCCGTCGTCGCACGTTGCATCAGGGTTCAATGGCTACTGTGATCACTTGCTACTGCGCTGTCATCGTTTGCATGTTGATTGGGGTGAGTAATTTCTGCTATGTCTGCTTGTGGAAAACAAGTGCCGCGTACCACATCTGAAACTGAAACGGTAAGCACTTTCTGCCACTGCGACTACGGTTGGACGGCCCCCTTCCCAAATTGCGCAGCGCATTTCGAGATTGAGTTGGAGCACTATGGTGTATACTGTGTGTATTCGACCAACGCAATGCAGGGTTGTTGCCCTCTTGAGCAATAACAGCTTCGTACCCAACAATATATATTTATCCTGAAACCGGGCAAAGCAGTCGAGTTTTAATTGCTTTCAGACTACAACCAACCGTGCTTCGGAAACGCGTATCGATTTTTTCATTTTTTAAGACTAAAATTGATTACGATTCTGAAGTACCTGGTATGTACTTAAGACTGTAATTGCTGAAGCGCGCTTTTAGTCTGAATTCAGATTAAAAAGCATTGAGCACCAAAAACTGTAATCGATTTTAATCTTAAAAAATAAAAAATCGATACGCGTATACGAAGGACCGTAATCAGTTTCGTTGATCGAAAGGCTTGTTTCACCATGTGAGCAACGTCCATACACAATTTAAGTGCAACGTAGCCGTGTAGCACGTGCGTTCGAACGTGATGGTGATAAATGGCGTTGTTATTCAGACGCCAACCGTCGTAATGATCGGTACGTACGTCACCGTGGCTTCTGTCATCTTCATCGAGTACACCTGGGACGCCTGTTACCTGACTGCCGCGGAGGGATACCCGACAGTGGTGCGCTCCATTGGCGTTGGATCGTGTTCGTTCATGGCTCGCATTGGCGCCATTCTCGCTCCACAGGTCAGGTGGCAATGTTGCTCACAGCGGTTGCTACACAGACACGGGCCAATCACCTATACTTGTTGCAGGTAGCGCACATCAGCGTGTTGTGGCCGCCAGGCATGTTCGTGGTGACGGCTGTGTGGTGCACGTTGTGTCTGATCGTTTCGGTGTTGTTCATGCCCGAGACAAAGAACATCGAGTTGCCGATCACATTGGAACGAAACGAAACCGTCGAAGTGGCATTGTTTGACATGCATGGCCCTGATGAAGAGGTGGAGGAGGAGGAGGAAGAAGACGAAGAAGAGAGAGGGTGTGACCCGTGTCAGAATGAGTCACGCGGCAGATTTAGCACGAATCCGGACAGTCAATCAGCTGATATATAAACTGACTGTGCGTGATACCTTACGTATGTATTCATGACTAGATGATTTTTCTGGTCTGGTTTTGGGGTAATGTATTTGTTCAGAATTCTGAGTGTCTGTGCTTTTGCGACTTTTATTTCCAACTGGGTATTATCTACCCAGCGGTATATTTTGTCTGTGTTGTTTGGTGTAGTAACGATATGTTGTATTCCACTGACGGGCACATTGAGGTTGTCATTATTATATTTTTTGCAATGTCTTTTGAGCGGCTCGAAAAAGTGGCAAATTCTTGAGTGATAAATCCGAGTGAGTTAAATGGAAAACTATGGAAAATTCACGCCCTGTTTCCAGGGCCTCAAAAATTGCCGATGCTCAACCATTTTTCAGGTGAACATGGCGGGTAAATTGGGAAAAGTTTTCAACCAGCAATAAACCCCACTCGGCTACGCCTCATTGTGTGGGTTATCGCCTCTGCGCAAAGTTGCTTGACCAGCACAAAGTTGGGGTAGTCCATCGCGTGTGAAACATCAATCGAACTCCAGTTTCGCATAATTTCGTTATACGGTAAGTTTCTAATCTCGTTGCCTCATGCGTTTTTACAGACGCAGGGAAGCTCCTGTTCGAAGTCGAGGCAGGCAACAATCTCAACATACTGGGTGGAATTTTCGAAACGGTGTAAAGGTCAGTTGGGCGTAAAGGTCGGTGTAAAGTTCGGTCGAAAGCTCGGTCGGCGTAGCTCGGTGTAAACGTGAAACATTAACGTGCAATGTTTCAAGTTTCCACCGAGGTCTATCACACTGAGCTGTCGACCGAGCTTTCCACCGACCTTCACACCCAACTGACCTTTACACCGTTTCGAAAATATCACCCACTGTCAACAAGCCACGCAGCTGGCACACGCAGCTAGTGTGACTGAAGCACTCGAAACGCACACGAGCCAAGCTGCGTGGCTTGCTGACTGTGTGTTGAGCTTGTTGCTTGCCTCGACTTCAAACGGGAGTTAGTCCTGCATCTGTAAAAATGCATGAGGCAATGGAATTAGAAATTTAGTGTACTACACGAAAACAGGCATGTTTCCGCATGTGCTTGTTTCATTTCATCTCAAACAGAAGCAACAGTGATGCATTACAATCGTGAAGAGATTAAAAAAAGGTAGGCCTGGGCCTGACACAGAAGAGCGGAAGGGGGCAGTGCCCCCTCGGGACAAAGTGCCCCGGTGGACTTTAGCGCTCGAGCACTTTTTTCCCAAGTCGTTGGATTTGCGCCCTGGGCACTTCTCAAATATCAAAAAATCGCACGCTTCATGCATGGAATCCCATCTCCTCCTGCACAACACATTGGCGGTTGCGCGGGGTGTAAATAAATACATCGTGTAAGGCCACAAGTGTGTGACCGTGGTGTAGTGTAGCCGCACAATAAGGAAAAAGGATCTCAAAATCGCAAGATTTTCACTCTCGAACACTCACGCATTTTTACTGGCTCCTGGTGGTTCCGGGGACAAAAAAGTCAAAAATTTCGCGTGCCACTCGCGCTTGTGTTGATTTAACTGATACACGGTTTATAAGCGCCGAGTTTTGACCGAGCCCTGTATAAAAATGACTTTTCGTCCTGTTAGTACCTCCTATATTCAGGACCTACTGCAGCTACGCCCTACATAGGTGCTCATACACGTATGTAGTATGTCTTTGCTCCAGGACACGTCTGGAACTTACATATTCCAAGGCATAATTTTTAAGGAAGGAGAAAATAAAAACGAAAAGTACATAAAACACACAACTGCATTTGCTTAATACGGATAAATGCACAATATGTAGGGATATCTAATTAAAGTCCCAGGGGCTCCGACCAGAACAAATCGATTGCGGCCCGAGGGCAAGGTGGAAAACTCCTGTAGCAATCTTTTGTCCGTAAAAATAAGCAGTGTGAACCCAATACGACATATACTGCATAAGAGCATGCTTTTTGACGAAAACCATGCCCACAGCTTCTGCGAACTTCCTTAGCGTTTTCATTTCAACAACAGTCGTCTGTGCTCGTTCCCCCAGAAGACACTGAAACATCGGTTAGGTAATAATTTGGTGAGTTTAATCCTTCATCCAAACACGTTGTGTGTTGAATAATATGAAAGTAATGGTAGCAAACCGATACGTGGCTCCAGCGATACAAGCGCCAATCAGCGGTCCGACATAGTAGATGTAGTGGTACCGCCACACACCGTCAACGCCAAATATTGCGCCCACACATGCTGGACCCAAGGATCGCGCTGGGTTCATACTTGCGCCCGAAATGGTGCCGCTAAAATTCACCCTTACAGATAGGTGGTTTGCACCCTGTGTTTTTTGTCATAACACTATCTATACTACTAAAACACGAAGACGTATGTAGTATGTGTGTATGTATGTGTCTGGCCCCCTCCCTCGGGGGCACGGTTCAATTTTCACGGGTAACTATGGGTATGCTAACGGGTCTTCGGAGGGAGGGGGGCGGGGCACGACGGCACGGGCGCGGCGCTGTAGCCGGGCCGTAGGCACGGGTCCCGACTGGTCTTAATCTACTCCAGAAATCTTTCCACAACCCCCCACCCAGCCAAAATGTCGACAAAGATCGACAGCCCGATTGCAAACGGTGCGAGCACATTGCTGTCTGTGTCCACTGCCGTCATCAGCACGCTTCGAACCAGAATAACGGTCAAGAAGATCTCGCACACCAAAGCCTGCATGTTGATAACAGCTAAGACTTGTCTTGCTTGCTGAGTTTTACTGATGAATAATCATTATTCTTTACTTGCGCCCATGTCGTGTCAAGGCCAGGCAGCGTTGCGCCCGCCTGAATCGCTTCGAACTGAGTTTGAGATAGACAAGCCTGAAACGTTATGTGCCATACTGTACCTAAAATACTGTTGTTAAGTGCCATCATCATCTAATCAGATGAATAAGTTCAAACTAACCCTTGCTATCAGCGATCCCACAAATCCCCCAATCAACTGAACCGGAATGTAACACACGGCATCCAGGATGTGCATTCCTCCAGCGATGAACACCCCGACCGTTACGGCGGGATTGAAATGGCCGCCGCTGGAGCGGTTAAAGACTATGTCTGGTTGACAAGAAATTGTCAACACCCTATCTGCAACCAACCTAATATGACCAAATCCAGCAATCAACAAAGCGATAGTTATGCCATGAGCGCACGCGGCGACCAATACTCCAGAGCCAGACATCGCTTGTAATGTGCCTGCCGAATGTTGTGTTGGTTTACAATACGTTAATTGTGTGGAAATGGGGATTCAGCACGATTAGTTCGTTGAGACAGGTTTCGACACGTTCTGTGTGTTGAAATGAACATCAGCCGTTTAGTGTGTTGAAATGAGGGTCAACAGGTTTAACGTTGAAACGGGCCTCAACAACACGTTCATTGTGTTTAAATGGTCTTCAACACGTTCAGGGCGTTGAAACGGTTTTCAACACGTTCTCCGCGTTGAAATGGTTTGCAACAAGTTCAGCGTGTTTAAGAAGCATGCGTGAATAAATATGTTGTAACCCACCAACGAAAACAAACGTCCAATCGCCGACGAACTCCACCAGCATTTTTCTGATCAGACTCTTTGCTTTTCCAGGCCCGTCGTCACTCATTTTGTACTCGGCTCAGCTGCTTGACTTGAGCTAAGATTGAGTTTCTCGCCCAGAGCAACCACCGAAACAACTACTCATCAGAACAAAGACAGTACCGTTCAGTTTTTCAATGGGCTAACAAACCCAACTGTGGTCTAAAATTATGGATTCGCCGAAAGTGGAGCGTTCTGGTGCGCTCAATTTGGTTGATATCCAAGTAAACAAACAACAAAATTGAACCAAACCGCCACACAGTGTAGGCAAGTCCACAAAAAATGCGAATCACGAAATGAGCGTGCGCCATGTCCATTTATTTGTACCTCATAAAATACATACACGGAGCACAGGTAAAAAGCCATAGCTGGCTTTTGGTAGGCCCAGTTTCTGTCACCGTGATGCGTAGGTACATGTATGTGTAGCTCTCACAACACTTGAACGAACCTGAACTGGACATGTTTGATCTGGCATAAAGCCAAGAACCGCCATGAATACTCTGCTCAAAACAACCGTACGATCCTACCCAGCGAAACGAGGGGTTTCAAGTTTTCGGACCCAATTGAGTTCCAAGCATGCGCTTTAACGACCAAGCCTGATTTAAAACGTATAAAACCAATAACACAGAATCAAGTATCATGATAGTGGATCAGTTCGTTACGGTATTCATTGAGATGACATTTAGCACTTGTTTGGCTTTACTTTTATATGAAGATACCGGTTTTTTATATCATTTTCTGGCGCCAGCATGATTAGCAAGCAATTAATTACTCGACTAAATGAGCAGACTCTGGACATGACAACCATAGGTGTATATGATTACGTGGGGCATTTTTATGGCAAGGGCCATTGGCCTTTAGGAAGCCATCACATCGTACAGTCATTAGTATTATAGTTTCTCCAGTTTGGATTGGATGAAAACGTTTCAAAAAACACAACAAGTTCAACCGGCTATTAAATCAGGCAGGAACATTTTACTTTTTGTGGAGGTGGCCCGGACGGCGACGTCGAAGCTATATGTATAATACATATTCCAGGAAAGCAGCAGCGAGTATAGGGACGGCTGGCTGTCTAAATAAAATAATTTCAATTCTATTGTTGGCCAGTTTAATGTGTCTCGGTGAACAACTGCATGAACGGTTATGGAGGAACCACCATTGTGCAGTTGACAGAAAACGGAACGCAGTTAACTTGTGCGTACAAAACGCGGCGCAGCATAGCATGAGGCCACACATGGTTGGCGATAATGCTTGCGGACTTTAAAAACCCACCAGTGCTGAGGATGAGGATACCGGGTGGGAGCACACAGACACAGACAAAAAACAATTGACGGAATCTACGGTATGACAATGATGAACTGAACTGAATTTCTCCAGTGCAGAAGTGAGTCAATGAAAGACAATGGCCACCGTTTGGTGACTGTGAATGTCGTCCGACTCTGAAACTGGCATTCTGCTGGAAATCTTGGCGCCACCGAATAAATCCAGTCAACCTCTTTATAGCAACATAAACGCGACCAGGTCACTTTTGTCACTACAAAGCATTTCCAATGAATCGGGGCATGCGCGGTAGCGCATGTCCCATATGGTTGTCCGGAGTTAGTGCCGGCAGCAAAAATTTTCACTGGCCAGTAATTCCACAACAAAGCACCGATGGTTTCAATATTTAACCACAAGGTGCCTTAGGCCACCCTACATCTGCGTTCAAAATTTGACTTTGATCGGTACCGGCGTCGTGGAGTTACGGTACCCAACGCCTCTCAAAAAGTGCAAAAACGTTCTTCTTCTTCTTTCTTTCTTTCTTTTTTTTCCGGCAAAATGTTCGTCCAAAACTCAGGGATGCATCGGACGAGAAATCTGCCGCGGTACCGGGGGTTTTGAAGGTCGAGAAACTCGGTGGTGACATTGGTTTTTGGATCCAGTACTTTTCGGAGCCAGAACTTGAACTGGAACCGGAACTAAGCATTTAGCCATGCAAATAAGTCGCACAATACTGGTCTGGTCATAAAGACAGTGTGTGCGGTATATAGGTTTTCGGGCTCGAGAAGTCTAATGGTGACATTTGCCTTTCAATCCGGAGCTCTTCGGAACCAGAACTGGAACTGGAACCGGAACTCAATATTTAGCCATGCAAATAAGTCGCACAATACTGGTCTAATCATAAAGACAGTGCGTGCGGCATATAGGTTTTCGGGGTCGAGAAATCTAATGGTGACATTGGTTTTTGAATCCGGAGCTCTTCGGAGCCAGAACCGGAACTGGAACCGAAACTCAGTATTTATCAAGCAAATAAGTCGCACAATACTGGTGTGATCATAAAGACAGTGCGTGCGGTATATAGGTTTTCGGGGTCGAGAAGTCTAATGGTGACATTTGCCTTTCAATCCGGAGCTCTTCGGAACCAGAACTGGAACTGGAACCGGAACTCAATATTTAGCCATGCAAATAAGTCGCACAATACTGGTCTAATCATAAAGACAGTGCGTGCGGCATATAGGTTTTCGGGGTCGAGAAATCTAATGGTGACATTGGTTTTTGAATCCGGAGCTCTTCGGAGCCAGAACCGGAACTGGAACCGAAACTCAGTATTTATCAAGCAAATAAGTCGCACAATACTGGTGTGATCATAAAGACAGTGCGTGCGGTATATAGGTTTTCGGGGTCGAGAAGTCTAATGGTGACATTTGCCTTTCAATCCGGAGCTCTTCGGAACCAGAACTGGAACTGGAACCGGAACTCAATATTTAGCCATGCAAATAAGTCGCACAATACTGGTCTAATCATAAAGACAGTGCGTGCGGCATATAGGTTTTCGGGGTCGAGAAATCTAATGGTGACATTGGTTTTTGAATTCGGAGCTCTTCGGAGCCAGAACCGGAACTGGAACCGGAACTCAGTATTTATCAAGCAAATAAGTCGCACAATACTGGTCTGATCATAAAGACAGTGCGTGCGGTATATAGGTTTTCGGGGTCGAGAAGTCTAATGGTGACATTTGCCTTTCGATCCGGAGCTCTTCGGAACCAGAAATGGAACTGGAACCCGAACTCAATATTTAGCAATGCAATTATGCCGCACAATACTGCTCTGATCATGAAGCCAGCGGGTGCGGAACATAGGTTTTCAGGGTCGAGAAATCTAATGGTGACATTGGTTTTTGAATCCGGAGCCCTTCGGAGCCAGAACCGGAACTAGTACCGGAACTCAAACTGAATCACGTGAGTAAACAACACAATGCTGCCCTGATAATGAAGAAAGTGGGGGGCGATGTATAGGCTTTCGGGGTCGAGAAATACAATGGCGACATTAGTTTTTGAATCCGGAGCTCTCCGGAGCCAGAACCGAAACTGGAACCGGAACTCAGTATTTATCCATGCAAATAAGTCGCACAATACTGGCCTGATCATAACGACAGTGCGTGCGGTATATAGGTTTTCGGGGTCGAGAAACCCAACGGTGGCATTGGTTTTTAAATCTGGAACTTTTGGGAGCCAGAACCGGAACTAGAACCGGAACTCAGTATTGATCAATGCGAATAAATAGTGTAATAGTGATCTGATCTCCAATAATGTGTCAGCTGTTTATGTTTCTGGGTCGGGGAACTGATGGTGACATCGCTTTTTTAGCTCTGACCTGATTGAGGTGTGAAACAGTAACATGAATACAGTAAAACCACCACAAGGTGAACCTCTACTTAGTGAATTTTCTGTATAGTGAACGAATTATCAGTGTGATCATACAGTATGTATTTTCCGTCCACCGAATGAGAAAATGCGCTTACTCGATATAAAACAAAAATACAAGAAGAAAAATGCCTGCTGTCGCGCGGCAAGAATCAGGATATGGTTCTCGGTATCATGCTGGTCGCATATAAAACACCTATACAAGATTGTTTACTCCCCAAAGTAAAAAGATATCAGTGGTTACGCACAGGAGCAAAAGGCGACCAAAAACATCACCGAAACAGAAGAAAAGCTTAATTGCCAAAAAATGAACAGGATTTAGAAAGAGGCATTGCATTCCTTTCGAAAAGTGAATTAAAAAGCGATACGCCATCAAGGAACCATATTGCGGCCAACGCATAATCGTTTTACCCACTCTTTATGCCTTTAGTACGAGACGAACCTGCGACGGCTTGCCATCGTCGCCTCATTGCGCTGTTGGCCGCAATATGGTTCCTTGATGGCGTATCGCTTTTTAATTCACTTTTCGAAAGGAATGCAATGCCTCTTTCTAAATCCTGTTCATTTTTTGGCAATTAAGCTTTTCTTCTGTTTCGGTGATGTTTTTGGTCGCCTTTTGCTCCTGTGTGTAACCACTGATATCTTTTTACTTTGGGGAGTAAACAATCTTGTATAGGTGTTTTATATGCGACCAGCATGATACCGAGAACCATATCCTGATTCTTGCCGCGCGACAGCAGGCATTTTTCTTCTTGTTTACAAGATGTTCACACAGGGCATTTTTTCATGAGGAGACATTTGTTGAATATGGGACAGACTGTTTTGTGGATCATGAATGTGCTTTGAACCATTTCCGACGCAAAATTGCAGAAACAACACCACAATACCAACAAATAGAAAAAAGTCTAGCGCTTGAGCTTCAGTTAGTTCCATATTTCTCTCATTTGTGCCCACGGCCAGATACCATTTTTGGTGCTTGACCCGTGATGGTTCAGATTTTTGTTACTATAAAAAGAGAAGTTTTTAGAAGCAAAAGCCGCTCTCTGACACCAGCGCAGAGCGGAGAGCGCGAGCGAAATTTCGCTCTCCGCTGGTGTCAGAGAGCGGCCTAAGGTACCGTTCAGAAGGCAGTTAAAGTGTCGTGAAGTTCACCGTCATTTTACACGTGACTTTGAGTTTGACGGTGAACTTTGACGTTGAGCTTGACGGTGAGCTTGACTTTGTTTTGTGGTTCCACCCAAAGAGATTCACTGTATATAGTAAAGGTGAAACATCAAAATCTCTTGTCTCTCTCTTCTTGCAACGCGTAACCGGATGGGAAAGAGGTTGATGTTTCACCAAGTGCATGTCAGCAGCAGTTTCGGACGTGTAATCCAAGTGGACGGTGACACCGCCCACTTGGTCCGGAGACCGGACCACCACACAAACGCCGCCTGCTGCTCAGAACCACCCCATTTTGAGCCTTTCTTAAGGCACATCTAGGCTCAGGCAGGCTCCGATGTTGATTTTAAATTTAGGCACGGCCTTTGCTGTCCCAAATTCAAACGGAGAACCGTAAGTCACGGTCTGAGTCCGGCAGATTAATCGTTGTTACAAAATGCGCAGCGCCGTTTCTGTACTGCACTGTGTGCGAATGTCGGCCGGTCTTTAACAAGAAACGCAAATTTTTTCCATACATTCCATTTTCAGCAAATTTTTCGTTTTTATTTTATTTGATTCTTCATTTCTTTGATTGTTTTGTTATTTGTTCTCGTTTAATTTTCTTTGATTTTTTAAGAATAAGCCAGGCCCGGCAGGTAGCAGTGCGTGTGGGAGAGTAACATTATTCTGAACCGGTGACGTTTTCAATTGATCAATGTTTGGCATTATGACGCTGCGCCCAGTGGATTTTCATGAAGCCTTGAAAGATTCGCCAAGATTCAGGTGTTTTTTGATTTTAGTAGAGGCTGCAATCGGGCCGGGTGTGGCGGTCCGGCCCGGCCCGATTGCGACCTCTGGTTTTTAGACACCTTTAAGACCAGTGTAAAGGCAGTCTACGGGAGGTTGTCACTCAGCCCCCGAATACCGTAACCAGTGTAGTGGCTGGGGGGGGATGGGGGGGATTCCCCCCCCTAACCACATCTTGGGGGGATGGGGGGGAAGGGTAGGTACCTTGCAACCACCCCGGAGGGTACCTTGCAACCAGAGGTCGCAATCGGGCCGGCCGGGCCGGGCCGCGATTTTGGGCTTTTGGCTCGGGCCGGGCCGGGCCGGGCCGGGCACCCCGGCCCGAAGCTTCTGAAGTGACTTATTTTACTGAAAAAGTAGGGATTTTTTTTTGTCAAAAAATGTTAAAAATTTCTGACGAATTCGGCAAGTAAGTGATCAGTATTGTCTATATGACGAGTTTTTCATGGAAAACAATCAGTGGTGTGGTGTGGCTACCCAGGCGTGCAATCAACCTACTGTTGTACCACCAGAAGGGCCTACAATCTATCAACCTACCTGCTGTACCGGCCGAGCTAGGGGGGGACAATTTTTTTTATGTCTAAGGTTTGATGAAAATGTGCTCTAAAACGCAATTTCGCGCGCAGCGCGCGATTTTTCGCCTATTGGGACTTCGGAGTGAAAAATGTCGATTTTATACCATTTTGAGCCAAAAATAGCAACCTACTGTCCAGAGGTGGGAATCGGGCCGGGTTACCTCGGCCCGGCCCGGCCCGACGAGGTCAGGGGGTCGGCCCGGCCCGACAGTTCGGGCCGGGAAGTCCGGCCCGGCCCGGCCCGACTTGGAAAAAAGTCGGCCCGGCCCGGCCCGACTTGGAAAAAAGTCGGCCCGGCCCGGCCCGACTTGGAAAAAAGTCGGCCCGGCCCGGCCCGATTTTTTCAGCCCGACTTTTTCTGATGACATTTTGAAGCAATTTTTTGGTGCAAAAATTACTGTTTTTTGTTCAAAAATGCCTGATAAGCATGGAAGTCGGTACTAATTTGCACAATCGCGAGAAATTTTGAGAAATTTGGCCTAAAAATCACGATTTTCTATTGAAATTCGATGATGTCGGGCCTTTTCGGGCCGGCCACCCCGGCCCGGCCCGGCATTCCGGAAAGTCGGCCCGGCCCGGCCCGACCGTTCGGGCCGCCAACCTCGGCCCGGCCCCCCCCGAACGGCGGGCCGGGCCGGCCCGATTCCCACCTCTGTACTGTACCAGCCGGGGTCGGCTACCTACCGTAAAAACCTAAATAGAAGGGGGGGGGCTCTATTAACTCACTGACCCCATTTTGGGGGGGCTCTATTACGGGGGGGCTCTATAATCTGAGCCAAAAAATCGGGCCGGGCCGGGCCGGAGATTTGGAGGTTCGGGCCGGGCCGGGCCGGGCCGGCCAAACCCGGCCCGATTGCGACCTCTGCTTGCAACCATCAATTTATGATTTTTATAGGCAAAAATGGGTGTTTTTCGACCTCGAAACCCCAAAATTCGCGCGTTCCGCGCGCAAACCTCCATATAATAGGTATTTTAGGCAAATTTTCGGACAAAATGCAAAAATGTTTCGGCCAAATTTGCAGTATAATGCATGCAAAAAACACCCTTTTTTCGGACCTCAGGGGTACCTTGCAACCTTCCGGAGGCTGGGTAGGGGGGTACCTTGCAACCATCTGGATCCATCCCCCCCAAGGGTACCTTGCAACCATTTGCCTGCCACTACACTGACCGTAACCCACCGCAAGCGAGATCGTTGTGAGACCCATGCTGATCGCTGCTTATCGACACGTGTATTAGTGGCAGCAAGCTGGAAATTGTCATCGTGCGCGTCGATCACCAAAACTTGGAAATGTTGGTTGGTGTTGGCGTTAACACGCAAAACATAGATAAAAACAAAATGGTCTCGACACGGTCCTTGCAGATCAAAATTACGGTGGGTTACGGTATTCGGGGGCTGAGTGACAACCTCCCGTAGACTGCCTTTAGTACTTGGTCAGGGTGTTGACGATAGATAGATTGCGACCCGAAATGTGTTGACGATAGATAGAGGTGGGGGGGGGTCGCCAAAAATCAAGGTATAGTATAGTGTACCAGTGTGGTGGCAGGCCAATCGGCCCAAACATACCCTAGGCCTAGGGCAGGGTAGTACTTGGGGGCACTGTAGTGGCTGGGGGGATGGGGGATTCCCCCCACCCCTATGGTCCGTCAAAAGACGAAAAAGGCCGTTTGTTGCATGCAATTTTACTGCAAAACCGGCTTAAAAATCGGTAATTTTTGACATTTTTGCCGAAAACTGGCCTAAAGTGACCATTTTTGGGTGTTTGCGCGCGCAATTTTTTGGGGTTCTGTGGTCGAAAAACACCTATCTTTGCCTTTGAAAAGCATAAATCTACTTACTCGAGATACCCTTTGGGGTCGGCTCGAGATAGATACCCTTCCCCCATCCCCCCTAAGATTTGACTCGAGATCGAGATAGATACCCCTTAGGGGGGAATCCCCCATCCCCCAGCCAGTGTTGGAGGTACTCTGGAGGGCGGGATGCCTACTGTACCGCGCTCGGAGGGGGGATACCTACTGTACCAGAGCCGATGGCCGGGGGGTTATGTACCTAAGGGGGGTTTGGGGGGTTAGGTTTTGGGGTGAAAATTTTTTATGTGTTTATTATGTGTGGAATCGTGTGAAAACGTAGTATTTGCGCGCGTAGCGCGCGAATTTGGGGTAATTTGAGGTAAAAACCACTGATTTTACATTAATTTTGGCCATTTTGGTCAAAAATTGGCACTTTTGAGGCAAAATCGGGGGATACCTACTGTACCGGGGTGAAAATCGGGGGGGGGGGGATACCTACTGTACCATGCCAAACATCGGGGGGATACCTACTGTACCAGGCGAGGGGGGATACCTGCTGTACTGGGGGGGGGGGGCTACCTCCCCAAACCCCCCCCCCCACCTCCAACACTGCCCCCAGCCACTACAGGTAATAACGTGTAAATAAATATTAATGAAAATGTGCTTAGATGTACTAAATGTGATTCTTTGCCTATTTTGGGGTGAAAAGTACCGATTTTGAGCTATTTTGAGTCAAAAATATCGTTTTTGGGGTCGATTGTTGTTGACGATAGATACCGTAAAACAGTGATGTAGTTGGTCCGAGCAAGAAAGCTAGCTAGCTGGAGGGGTCCGGCGCAAGAAAGCTAGCTAGCTAGCCGGGTACCCCGATTTGGGGGGGTATTGGTCCAGAAGTCAAAAACAGGGGTATAAAAATTGGTCGAAATTTTGCTAAAATAAGCCTTAAAATGCGTATTTTTGTGCACGTGTGAGAAAATTTGAACGAATTTGACCATTTTGGCCCATAAAATGGTCATTTTGGCACTAAAATCAACACTTTTCTTACTTGATGACCGGAGCAAGAAAGCTAGCTAGCCAGTTTGGGGGGGTATGGGTTTCGGAGCAAGAAAGCTACCTAGCAGTTGGGGGGGGTAATACCCCCGCCATACCCCCCCCCCAACCACATCACTGCCGTAAAAACCTAAATACAGCCCCCCGTACCGTAATACAGCCCCCCCAAAAGGGGTCAGTGAATTAATAGAGCCCCCGGAATAGAGCCCCCCCAAGGAGACATCCCCTATACAGTGGTGTATTAACGCTTGATAGTGATGCACAGGTACATTTATGCACGTTTGTTGTTCGTTCAGAGCACATAATATGCCTCTTATCAGTGTAGTTCCTGGGGGGGAGGGGGGTCCCCCCTCGGGTACGCTATCTCCCCCTCAGGTGGTACACTATCCCCCTATCTCCCCCTCCGGGTGCACTATCTCCCCCAATTTTTGCCTAAAATAGGCATTTTTAGGCCTAAAATGGGCATTTTTAGGCCAAAAGTGTGTGATTTTCAGGTCAATGTTCTCAAAAGTCGCCAAAATACCCTTTTTATGAAGAATTTTTTCCAAAAAGGGGCAAAAATAGGTCACATTTTCCGCCTCAAAAAGTGACTTTTCCTGAATTTGGCTCTCCCCCCCCCTTCCCCCCTCGGGGGTGCACTATCTCCCCCTCCGAAAAAAACGGAGGGTCCGCTATCTCCCCCTCCGGACCAGGAACTACACTGCCTCTTATTGACGAATAGACACGAATAAATGCGATTACAAGCGAAAAAACATCATTTCAAACCCCTTTTTAGGGGTTTTGGGGGTATTTCTGGTAACAATTTTTTCAGGTTCGGGTCACGGGGTCAGTGAATTAATAGAGGCCCCCGGAATAGAGCCCCCCCCGTAATAGAGCCCCCCCCCAAAATGGGGTCAGTGAGTTAATAGAGCCCCCTTCTATTTAGGTTTTTACGGTAGATTGTTCCCAGAATTTTTTGACGATAATTAGATTAGCCCAAAAGTGTTGACGATAGATAGATGAAATCAAAAAGTGTTGCCGATAGATAGATGAATGGGTGTTTGGGGGACCCCACCCCCCCAGTACTACCCTGCCTTAGACTTTGTTATCGCGACGCAATAGGTGTTTTTTAACCTTAATCTTAAACAGATCTCAATTTCGCTATTAGTAGAATTGGTAGTAGTAGTAGCACGTAGCAGATTAGTAGAAGTAGTAGAAGACACCATAAAAATGAGAGCTTGATGAAGGCAGCAATGAAAAGGAAAAACAGAAATAAATGAAGGCAAAAAAGCTGATTGTTAAGCCTAAGGCCAAACGTTTCCAGGCGTTCGTTTTTCTATTGGGTCCGCCATACTTCAGGAGTGCCGTGGGTGGGTGAGGGGAGGGGTGTATACCCCTAAAGGTACAGTATCTCATCTCCCCCTCGCCGGTACGGTTGTGTCCCCCCCGCGCTGAGATACAGTATCCTCCATCTCTGGTACGGTATCACCCCCAATTTTTCCAAAATTTCACGCCAGTGGTGTCGTTAGGGGGGGGGGTTACCCCCTGGTATGGGGTATGGGAAATCGGCCGGGGTATGGGAAATTTTTAATTGACCATTTTTCGCCTAACAATGTCAAAAATCGCTTGCTGCCGCAAGAAAACTCTGTTTTAGGCATTTTTAGACCACTTTTTGGTATTTTTTGAAGATTTTTGGGGTCATTTATTCAAAAAACCCCCCTCGGGTATTGGAAATTTTTGAATTTCTGGAGAAACCCCCCTGGTATGGGAATTTTTTTTGGGGTATGTACGGGAAATTTCCCGAAAATTGGGCTGGGTATGGGAAAATTTCGATTTCTCAACGACACCACTGTTTCACGCCAAAAGTACCCTTTTTGGCCCAGGCCAAAAATCGGGTCAAAATCGACCAAAAGTGCTATAATTTGCGCGCTCCTCGCGATTTGTACCCATTTCAACCCATAAAAAATGACATCTCGAGAAAAAAGTAGTATGGTACAGTGTCTCCCCCTGAAATTTCTTTAACAACAATCGACCCCAAAATGGATATTTTTGACTCAAAATGGCTCAAATCAAAAGCAACACCAAAACCCAGTGGTGTGACACCATGGGCGTTTGTCGGTGTTCCTTAACCAAAACGTTTCAAATAATAGTTCTGCTTCTGCAGGGAGCAACTTCACGATCATCAACAGTACTTTATCACGTTGGAGAAAAACACAAAAAATGTTAGTAACTTTGGATTTAGCCTTTTCATCTTGTTATCCGCGTCATTTTTTTAGGTAATTCGCCTTTGTGCGACAATGGTCGAGTTTGGGAAAGGCTACGTTGCTGCTTTCTAGTGAGTTACAATTTTACAGTCACGTTTACCCTTTCTCGAATCCGGGCTCCTCCGGATCGATGGTGGCTCGACAGTTGACAACACGCTTTCAATTCCAGCAATATGGTTGAAGCGATGAAAGAGTTGAACACGAGTTGTTTTGCCAACGACCCAGCCATGTGCAGTGCATTCGGCATTGTCGCTATGGCATATGAAGAGGTGGTCAAGTTGCAGAAGGTTACATTTTTCGTCGCTCAATCACTTTCAGACGAAATCCTGATTTTGTTAAAACCCAAAAAAACATGGACTTCAGGTGATAGTCGAGCAGGCTCATTGGTCGATATCAAAGCAGCTGAATGAGTTCATCGCACGGTTTGTTCGCACATACAGTCACTGTTCGTTAAAGCGATATCAACGGGAAAAAGAAAAATTATCGCCATAGCGATTCAGTACTTGGAACAACCAGGTGCAAAAGGAGGAGTAAATTGACATGGCGGCATGTGCATGTTTTCGTGTGCAGTGAAAACCGCTGTTTTAGTAGACATTATACGCAGCATTTGAGTTTGCGCTGTTGTTTGAGCGTCACGCCTCACCTGTGCAGTGTGTGGGGGCATGCAAAGCAAAACGTGCCATTTAGACCTTTATTTCTGTGGTGGTGCTGACCAAGCTCGTTATAACGAATAGAATTGGTATGGGAGTTGCTTTACCGGACATGCAAAAATGGTATTGAAATCATATCATATCTATCAATATTACAACGAATAAAAAGCACTGCAGATTTTTGGGACACGACGAAATGTGTCGCTATAACGAACATATCGCCTCAGCGAATATCGTTACAACGAATAGTGACTGTGATTGAAAACTAAAAAATAAATCAAAATTTATCTAAACAACGCTCGAATTGCAAGTGTTCCAGCGAGTTGCACAAAGTATCGGACATGGGCGCGCATTTGGATCGCGTGTCAGCAAGTTTGGATGATGCGCTGAGTCGAAAAGCTGCCGAAAAACATACGTCTTCCTCCGGTGGTGGAGCCACGTCAACACTTTCAACGACACAAACTGCGACCACGGGTTTGACAAGAGATCTATTCTCATTTTTCCCTGATTTTCAAGGGAATATTCCCTGAATATTCAGGCACAACCTCATCGAACATGACCACGGCGACGGAATCAGAAAACGAACTGTTAGCTGTTGGCACGTGTTTTGCGCACACCGCACTGGACTATGTCTACCATATTAATGTGCTGCATGCAAAGGATGCACCGGATTTATTGGAAGCGGTCAGTTGCGTCAGGAAAGAATTTGGTGAAATGTTTCGCATGATGAAAATGATATGAAATATAGAGCTGAGCTCTGGTAGAAAATTTGAAAAACTGGTTCCGCCATCGAACGCAAGAAACAACAGAACAATAATAGCACAAGACCGTTACCGATCTACATATTCAGTTCACTTCGTTCCTTCGCGCGTGTGAGACATACTTTACGCACGGCAACACGTACTTTGCGTCTGATTGGCAGCGGGAGCGAGCGTATGTGGAACAAACAATGAACGATATGATCAGTGGAGTGAAGACGACCGAAAGAAAGATGCAGGACAGACATCTGCTGGTACCGAAGGTGCGGTGAGACAGAATAATATATGGAATCATGTTCATATTTTTTTGACATAGAAATTCATTAATATTTTTAGGAAGTATTCCAATCAACGGGTGGTATGTCGCCCGACCCAGACGTTGTGATGGAAGGCTATTTATTCAAACGATCGTCAAATGCGTTCAAAACATGGAACAGACGATGGTTCCTGATCAGAGATAATCAACTGCTTTACAGGTATAGACTGTTTGAGGTTTCGTCGAACCCGGACAGGGCGGCAAAGTAAAAAAATTGAATCATTTCGTTGCAGTTTACGGCTTCAATGAGAATAAAACGACATTTTCATTTCCGTTGCAGAAGTCGCGACCCGGGTCACCCGGTGTCCGCTGATAAATTGGGCGACCCAAAACGTTCGACAGAGGACGGTTTCTCAGTGATGGAATGTGACTTACGCGTGTGTTTGGTGCGCCCGGCCCCGGCCAGTGTGGAGAGGGCACATTGTTTCGAATTGGTCACGCCACACAAGTATGTTGGTCATGTACACCACACTACGTCACATTTTATCGTCTGCGTGATTATCCGCTGCCTAAAATTTGACAGAAATAATCATCCTTTCTGTTTGGAGATTTTGCTAGTTGGACAAACAAACTTGGAATGTTCAATCTCAAGTTGCGGAAAGCTTATTCTTTTTTGTCTTTTTTGATTTTGTTACTTTTTATGGAAATAAATAGCTTGAAGACAACGGCATCGGAGCGATGCTGTGGCCACTATGTTGGTTAGGTGAAACATTTCTAAACGCCTGCTAATAAATTTGGAAAGCGGAATTTCGTGAGAAGGCGGGCTTCATAATGCATGTTTGCATGTAGTGTTCAAGTATAGCCAGGTTGACGCTCAAACGCGCATGCATTGTGAATTCGGTCAAAAAGGAATCTCGGAACCGTATTTTTATGTTGACACAGGAACCACGTGCTGCAAGCCGACTCCGATGCCCTATGTCGTCAATGGATGAAGGCATTACAACGAACCATTGAATCGGCAATACATGATGAAGCACCCACACCACCGGTTAGTTGGTTGTTTTAGTATATAACGAAATAGATTTTGGAATTCGGGTCTGTGTATGTTGTTTTTAGTTAGTTGTATTTTAATTTTACGTAGAGTTTGAAGCGGCGCGAAGTTCCTTCACTGAGAATAAGAATCCTGGCTGTTATGGCAGGTTTCGTGCTGAATTGATACAGATTTTGTGACAGCAGTTGTTGATACTGAATCACGACGGGCCACCATGCAAAGAATGTTTGCAGATGCAAATGTCACGAAATGATTCCTGTTTAGCCATCATTTATCGACCTTCCCACCAAGTCCAGTGCTACTTCAAGTTCGACATCAAACATATCCGATTCCCCCGTTTGCCAACCGCAGCAACACAACAGAATGCCCAGCGATCAGAATATGTCGCCCATGGTCAAACAGAAACAGAGGTTGGGGGATTGATTGACGATTAGTTGTTAACATTCGTAGGGCGGCGGCAATTTGCTTCAAAGTTTCAGAACGTTCATGAAAATGACATGAATAATCTGAAAATTCCAATTTTCAGAATTCCCACCGAATTGTACCAAGTGGCAGGCAACAATCGTTGTGCAGATTGTGGTGATGCAAATCCGAAATGGGCCAGTATCAACATCGGGGTGCTGTTGTGCATTGAATGCTGCGGCATACATCGGTTAGCTTCCAACATCATGCTCGTTGAAACTTGTGTAGTCCGAAATGCGGCGAGTCGATCATTGTGCAAAGAATCGCTTGGTTTTAGTCATCTACTAATAGCATTAGTGTCAGCTGTGGGAAACGAGCATTAAACTTTATAAAAATGCAAGACGTTGACCCAACATAGACGATGAGTCGTCGTCATTCAACATTAATATTTCAGTTCACTCGGTGTGCAATGCAGCAAAGTTCGCTCACTGACCCTGGATGCATGGGAGCCGGACCATATTCGCTTAATGGAATTGCTCGGAAATAAAACTGTGAACAAAATCTATTTGGCGCATTTGCCACAAATACCAATGCCGCCACCTCCGAAACCGAATTCTGCCAGGTATAAGCCATTGAGTTGTTCAATTTTCTTTCTTGAAGTCAATTATAGGCGCTGATTTTTCAGAAGAAATATTTTTGCGAAAACAAACGTTTTTCAATCTTATAGAGCTGTGCGTGAAGCGTGGATCCGAGCGAAATACGTCGAACGTCGATTTGCGACCCCGCCGGCCGAGCGTGCGATGCATCTGGCGCTGGCACATCAACAAAGCAGAGGTGGGTGCTGCGGTGGGGAATAATCAGATAATATGAGGGTAGACTCGACTGCATGAGTAAGAACGAACCTTCAGGAAAACACAAACAACGGACTTTGTTGGCTGACGTACAGTTAGCGTTGGTGCAGGCTGGATTCAGTCCGTTTGATATTGCCGCATCGAATCGAAGCGCGCAAATCGATAATACGGCATTGCCTGGTGAGTTGGATTGATGCTTTCTGTGATTTACGCAGGGGGATGCATGAATTATTCTTGAATTCTATTGTATTTTTATGTGATTTATGCGAAACAATTATGAGCCAATGTTCTGTTTTCACTGCGATTCACAGTCAATCTATACTACTAAAACGTATGTGTGTGTGTGGCCCCCTCCCTCGGAGGTGCGGAACGGTCAATTTTCACGGGTAGCTTTGGGTACGCTAACGGTTCTTCGGGGCGGGGGGGGGGGGGGCGGCGGCACGGGCGCGGCGCTGTAGCCGGGCCGTAAGCACGGGTCCCGTCCAGTTCTAAAAAAACTGACTGCTGATGTCTATTTGACAGACTATCTAAGTGTGTGCTCCGTCTCAAGAAGAATAAGTGATGTTATAACGATAACAAATCTATAATAATAATATCTCGATTAGGGTTAGAGGTCGGGGGGGTACCCGACACCCGACAGCCGACACCCGACATCTGGAAGTACCCGACACCCGACACCCGACATCTCAGAAAAAAAGCCGACACCCGACACCCGACAGTTGCAAAAAAAACCCGACACCCGACATCTAGTTTTTGGAAAAAACCCGACACCCGACACCTGTTTTTGGACCAAAAACCGGCCAATTTTTGCTCCTTCGTACTATTAGTGCAATTTTTTGGATCAAGTGACTGAATTCAAGTATTTTCACACGAAATAAACACCAAAATGTCACGTTCTGCGTCATCGGAAACATTCGGTTCGAAGAAAATTTTCTCTCAAAATTCTTCTCTCAGCAAAACTGATGTTTTGAACCGTAAGTGTCGGGTGTCCGCTGGGTGTCGGGTCAAAAAACCCGACACCCGACATCTGGGGGTACCCGACACCCGACACCCGACACATACACTT
>JASAMV010006615.1:0-65056 GCA_030248065.1 Rhynchonema sp. JSB1_4
CAATTGACACTTCTGAGAAAGTTTTTTTGAATTCTCGCAAACATGACATGATCATCATATGCCGCAAAAGTGTTTCCTTTCTCTAAAATTAATTGAAATTGCAGCCCGGTATATTCGAGGTAATCTTGCTTAAAGCTTGTGCTTCTTTATCATGTCCATTTCTTGAAGAACTATAGTTATTTTTTTCACTCGCAAAAAGCAAAACTTTTTATTTGTGAAGTCGTCTCTAGATGCGCAGATTTATACCTCTGTTGAGACCGCCTATCGTTACGTATTTCCAGCCTGTTTCGTTTTGTGTGTCATTTTCTGTGTTATTCTATACCTTAGTGTGAGTAACAATGGATTAATTATTGTCCAATCGCTCTCGAAAATGTATTTTTTTACAAAAATTACTGATATTTACAGAAAATTGTGAGCCTGCTGAATCGCAACCAAGAGTTGGAGACCAGACTACAATCGAAGGACACCCAGATCGATACATTGCAATACAGGGTCAAACAGCTGATGACTGAAATGGATGAAAAAATAGAGGGAATTCGGGCGTATAGCGAAAAGAGTGAGGAATACATCAGGTGATTTTATGTTGTCATATTTTTTGCATCTGATGCATTCGCACGGACGATGTCCTGGTGCACCACACGCTGGCTAAGGCAGGTTGAACAGGGCAACCGAAAACTAGCTTGATGTGCAGCACATACCGAGTTACCCTGATTTTGTAGGGAGCGCGAACGACAACAATCGGATACTTACGAACGACTGATCGAAACGATAAAAGACGAACACAAGAAGGAGATTGAGGAGTTGCGCATTCAGATTCAGGAAATCGATTTCAGGTACCGTTTTGACTGCAATTTTTTGTGCCTCATGATTGTCGCAAGAACGTTTGTCGATTGGTGTCTGCCTCTCGTGTCAGGCAACACCGCAACCCCGTATCAAATACGGTGATCGGTCCGGTTCAGTTCCTCCTGTCACGCGTGGAGGCACAATCTCGCAAACCGTCTGCTTTACAAACCGGAAACATCATGTCCAGTGCCAATTGCAGAGAGACATTGAACGCAGTGGCCACACAGAACATGACCATGTCAAACACAGTTGACGGCCAACCATCAGCCCCCTTGCTGGCTAGACGTCGACCTATGGCCTATTCGTACATGGCTGGCTCGTTGGATAGACAGGGCAATATGCCGATGAAGGCTAGGTACGATTTGGAATGTAGACTGCCAGGTGGGTGAAACATCAAAATGGGATTTGGGGTGTTGCGTCGGAAGATAATCGGGTCAAGTGATTCCGAATTGATTTTGGACAAGTGTTTAGCGCAAGCTGAGGTCGTGTACGTTATACAGTATGCATACCAGTGTGTGACCGTGCTGTGCCCTCGCACTGACAATGACTTGGTGTCTACATCTGTCTGAGAAACCAATACATAATGTCGAAAATCGAGCAAGCACAGTTCACAACGGGGCAGCGTGGTTCCTGTGGTCAATTCTTACCGATGATGTCCTGACAGTAGAACACCACAAAACACCCAGCAAACAATGCCTACCCACAGTCAAATCTGCCTCAGGTTCGCCACACGCACGTGTTCGTGACTGGGTGTTCAATTGTGACCCCTCGTTGGCTGATGTCGACTCAGCTATTTGGAATCAGAACGGTGTCCCGGGTGGTGGGGCTGCATTGGAGGAATTGTCCCACATTCTAGCGTCAAAGGATGAACTGTGCCGCAGATTGAAGGTCGGTGGCAATTGTTCCTGGCACACAAAGGCAATCCATCACGTGATGCGGTCTTGAATTGGCCGCGTGACTTTTGCAAATGACGATATTTCGAAGATAAAACAGCCAGTCATCACTGGCAGCCAACCATTGTGTGCATGCCTCATTATCAGATTTTTGACATTCGTTTTTTCGACCGTGCCTAGACCGATCTTGCTCAAGTTTGAATCTACATGTTTTGAACTTGCCCAATACTATAAACGAAGCAGGAGCCCCAAACTAAAAATTTTTCATCGACTTTCTCTTCCCAAAAAAAAAAAAAAAAAAAAAAAAAAAATAAAAAAAAAAAAAAAAAAAAAAAAAAAAAAAAAAATAAAAAAAAAAAAAAAAAAAAAAAAAAAAATAAAAAAAAAAAAAAAAAAAAAAAAAAAAAAAAAAAATAAAAAAAAAAAAAAAAAAAAAAAAAAAAAAATATTTTTTGTTCAACAGGTGTCGTGAAACCGTTCCTTTGATCTGGGGTTACCACCATTCCACCCACGAGAGACACTTGGGCGTTACTCTATGATGTACACAGCTACATACATAGGTACACAACGTTCACACTTTGCTGTCATTTTACAGCCTTCCTGCGCTGTTGTCGATGAGTGTGGGCGTGTGGTATTTTTCGTCACAACCGGGTCACATGATAAACCTCTTTCGAGCAAAATTCCCCGCACGTCCTTATCAGCACAAATATCCATTTTTATATATATGAAACCGGACAATACCTATTTTTCACGCCTTCGCTTCTGGTCATCAAAACGCCATGTTTTTTCTTCAGTTTTGTTTGAAAATGCCAATCCTGCTGTGACGTTCGCAAACAACAGCTTTATTCGCATTTTGCACACACAAAGGACAAACGCGGTAGTTCTGCCCCAACTCGAGCATTTGGGTACGCATACAACAATAGTGGAAAACGCAAGTGCGAGAGAGTGAAGAGATTAACGTGAATTAGTGTATTTCATGATCAATTTGTTTTGTGATCACCTTTACATACGGAAAACAATAATCATTTCTTGGTGGGCGGCGTCTCTGATCGTTTCTTGGGCGTGGGTGGCCGGCCAGTGGGTGGTCTATCAGCGGACACCCTTTGTCGTGTCAGTGAATGCGCACGTCGGGTCTTGTCCGCCATCGAGCTAACGAACGAATTCCACCTTTGCGCCAATTTGGCCGTCCGCGACCGAGACTGTGGCTCCGTGCTGCCTCCCTGAAAAATCAGGATGAGATTGTTCACTTGCACCCGATTGCCGTAAGATGCCGACAAAGCGGTCAGGACGCGTTAGCGAGCCTCGCAGCAAGCACGGCCGAGATACCACCTGTCAAAGTGCAAAAATAGCTTCTTTCCGGAGCGGATAAATTGCATACAAACCGAAGCGACAAATGAAAGAGAAAATCGATGAAAAATTTTTAGTTTGGGGCTCCTGCTTCGTTTATAGTATTGGGCAAGTTCAAAACATGTAGATTCAAACTTGAGCAAGATCGGTCTAGGCACGGTCGAAAAAACGAATGTCAAAAATCTGATAATGAGGCATGCACACAATGGTTGGCTGCCAGTGATGACTGGCTGTTTTATCTTCGAAATATCGTCATTTGCAAAAGTCACGCGGCCAATTCAAGACCGCATCACGTGATGGATTGCCTTTGTGTGCCAGGAACAATTGCCACCGACCTTCAATCTGCGGCACAGTTCATCCTTTGACGCTAGAATGTGGGACAATTCCTCCAATGCAGCCCCACCACCCGGGACACCGTTCTGATTCCAAATAGCTGAGTCGACATCAGCCAACGAGGGGTCACAATTGAACACCCAGTCACGAACACGTGCGTGTGGCGAACCTGAGGCAGATTTGACTGTGGGTAGGCATTGTTTGCTGGGTGTTTTGTGGTGTTCTACTGTCAGGACATCATCGGTAAGAATTGACCACAGGAACCACGCTGCCCCGTTGTGAACTGTGCTTGCTCGATTTTCGACATTATGTATTGGTTTCTCAGACAGATGTAGACACCAAGTCATTGTCAGTGCGAGGGCACAGCACGGTCACACACTGGTATGCATACTGTATAACGTACACGACCTCAGCTTGCGCTAAACACTTGTCCAAAATCAATTCGGAATCACTTGACCCGATTATCTTCCGACGCAACACCCAAATCCCATTTTGATGTTTCACCCACCTGGCAGTCTACATTCCAAATCGTACCTAGCCTTCATCGGCATATTGCCCTGTCTATCCAACGAGCCAGCCATGTACGAATAGGCCATAGGTCGACGTCTAGCCAGCAAGGGGGCTGATGGTTGGCCGTCAACTGTGTTTGACATGGTCATGTTCTGTGTGGCCACTGCGTTCAATGTCTCTCTGCAATTGGCACTGGACATGATGTTTCCGGTTTGTAAAGCAGACGGTTTGCGAGATTGTGCCTCCACGCGTGACAGGAGGAACTGAACCGGACCGATCACCGTATTTGATACGGGGTTGCGATGTTGCCTGACACGAGAGGCAGACACCAATCGACAAACGTTCTTGCGACAATCATGAGGCACAAAAAATTGCAGTCAAAACGGTACCTGAAATCGATTTCCTGAATCTGAATGCGCAACTCCTCAATCTCCTTCTTGTGTTCGTCTTTTATCGTTTCGATCAGTCGTTCGTAAGTATCCGATTGTTGTCGTTCGCGCTCCCTACAAAATCAGGGTAACTCGGTATGTGCTGCACATCAAGCTAGTTTTTGGTTGCCCTGTTCAACCTGCTTTAGCCAGCGGGTGGTGCACCAGGACATCGTCCGTGCGAATGCATCAGATGCAAAAAATATGACAACATAAAATCACCTGATGTATTCCTCACTCTTTTCGCTATACGCCCGAATTCCCTCTATTTTTTCATCCATTTCAGTCATCAGCTGTTTGACCCTGTATTGCAATGTATCGATCTGGGTGTCCTTCGATTGTAGTCTGGTCTCCAACTCTTGGTTGCGATTCAGCAGGCTCACAATTTTCTGTAAAAATCAGTGATTTTTGTAAAAAAATACATTTTCGAGAGCGATTGGACAATAATTAATCCATTGTTACTCACACTAAGGTATGGAATAACACAGAAAATGACACACAAAACGAAACAGGCTGGAAATACGTAACGATAGGCGGTCTCAACAGAGGTATAAATCTGCGCATCTAGAGACGACTTCACAAATAAAAAGTTTTGCTTTTTGCGAGTGAAAAAATAACTATAGTTCTTCAAGAAATGGACATGATAAAGAAGCACAAGCTTTAAGCAAGATTACCTCGAATATACCGGGCTGCAATTTCAATTAATTTTAGAGAAAGGAAACACTTTTGCGGCAAATGATGATCATGTCATGTTTGCGAGAATTCAAAAAAACTTTCTCAGAAGTGTCAATTGGTCGTGCATTACACATACCTCTTCAAGAGCGGTCACGCCCGGAGCACGATGCGATTCAGTTTTTGGTTTGTTGTCGACCTCCTGGTCGAGGGGTGTCTGTTTTGCGAGTTCCAACTGTGCCTGCAGCTCCTTCACCTGGTCCTCCAATTCCTTCACTCTGAGCGCATCGAATGCGCTGTTTGTCTGCGCGTCACGGATCTCGCGTTCGCGACTAAAAAATCGGGAGCTCTTCTCTTACCACCGGTTATAAACACAGTGACCGCGGTACGGTCACAGGTCTTGCCTTGACCGTGTGACTCTTTGTGTTAAGGATGTTTCGAGGCGCGACGTGACGAACAAGGCAGGACCGGAAACCGGACCCGACCATTCATCAAATGTATGATATGGGCCTGTTTTACGAAACAAGAAAAAGTTACAAAAATGGTTCAGAAATTTTTGACGCACGTTGCACGACTTTCCATTTCGGCCTCCAACTTTGCCTTCCATTGCACAATCTCATCACTCGAGTCCATTGGTTCGAGTCGCGGCGCTCGTTTGCCGCCATCCACTTCGCATTGCGTCGAATCGCCATTTTGCTGTATATTTTCTTGCAGAATGTATTATATAAAGATGTACTTTATGTAGCATAGTTCTTAGAAGACTAGTTCTATGACTAGTCTAAGTAACGCGGTGTGACTCAATGCCAGACCAGGATCACATTTTGATGATCGATTCGTACACACCTGCCGTTGGAACGTGACCCTGTGCATTTAGGATACTATTTTGAAGTTGACTGATGTAGACCATTTCTATTTTTCGACCAGCATTAAATCTGTTGTTGCAGCTGTTGATCACTAAATCTGCTACCTTCTGTACAATAAATTTGAGCTTCTTCATTCCAACCACCGTCCTCTACAACCTGCGATAGTTTATCTTCCAATTCCGCAATGATTTTCCCGCGAATCTGCAGTTCCTGTCTCGATTCCTCCAGCTGACGCCGAAGGTGGCCCATTTTACTGATCAGTTCATTGACCTGCTTGTCAGCCGATGCCGATATCTTGTCGCGAGTGTCCAACTGAAGAATCAGATAAACATTTACGCATTTTGGGGTTGAGAAAGGAAATCGGGTCCAGTGACGTCACTGCTACTTTTCTCTCCCTTTTGTTATCATATGTCCACCCAATATAAGCAATAATCGTTTCACCTCTTTCTTGAGTCGGGCAATAGTGGCTGCTTGTTGCTGCATTTTCTGTTCAATCGGCTTTATCGGTCCATTATCGGTGGTGCTGATCGATTTCGATGTTTCACCCGACTGCAACACAGCGTGCAACCGTTTGCGCAACGACTGAATGTCCTCCTCAAGTGATTCGTTCTCCTCTCTCAATGTTGTGAGCTCCTGCTCGTAGTCTTTGCGAAGTTTCTGCAAAAAATTATTGTCCATTGTCTTGAAGAAACAAATAGCAAAAGTGTAAAAATTGTTTCACTCCCCGGCCGGGAATTGAACCCGGGTCTCGCACGTGACAGGCGCGGATACTAACCACTATACTACCGAGGATGTATTTGCACGCTGAACTAAAGTTCTATTAGAACGGGAATGGAACTCAAAACACAGTGGTGCTCTGGTCTTTCCGTGGGTTAAAAAGCGCCAAACTGCAAAAAATCACAAAGCGTGCCACCACCAACCAATCTGAGTTCATTACGTTCAGCAATCAGATTGTCATCGAACGATTCCCTCAATTCGTTGTATTTGTGTTCGATCAAATCCAATTTACGGCTAAAATCGCGTCGAAGATCGCGTTCCCGCTGCTCCAGTGTAGCTATCGACGGAGTTGATTGGTTAGACTGCAATGTGAACATTGTGCAATCCATTGTTTGGTTGCCCGTTTCCATCTGTTTTCACAAAGCATTTGGTGTCCACTCATCGTCACAATGTGAACACACTACTTTCTCCGGACAGATTCGATCAAGCGCTATCTCGTCTGTTCAACTACGTGGTGCAAGCAAACAACCGTTCAGATAAAGCACACGATAAGAATCAGAAAACGTTTTTGTCATGTGAACCAACCTCATTGTCGCCATTCACATTGCAGTCAATTGCATCACCGTCATTGTGAGCATCAAGTTGTTCACCACTTGTGCTTGGCTCGGGTGCCTGCCATTCAATGAACAGGTGTTAGTTGCAAGCTTCCATGGTTGCTTTCTTGCGGAACCATCGTGAACATTTGGGTGTGTCTAACTTGTTCGTGCTACTCATTCATCTGACCATTCAACATTCCACCCAACTAACCATGCAGAATTCTTCATCATCATCTGGACTATCCGACGATTCGGTATGTTTCCGATTGTTGGTTGGCCTCCCGACTTGGTCATGTTGATCCATATTTGTTGTTGACAATGCCGCAAAGTGATCTAAAACGGCCTGAAACAACACTTCTGCGAGCCACCACTTCATCGTGCTGCGCCCATACACTTGCTACTGATGCTGACTCATTCAAGATGCAAACAGAAATGTGTGGTGCCACACGAGCTCACAAAGATCTTCGATAAGCTAATGCAGAAAAGCCATCTGAGCGCGTTGGCGGCTTTCTGCCTCTTGTTTTTTCACCATTCCTTCCAGCAAAAATATGTAATAAATACTGCTGCCTGGAACGCTTTTACTGACTGAACGAAATTAAATTTCAGCGAAGTTTAGCTGTATCTGCTGGAAATCTACGATACCATGTACATATACTAGCTCAGTGGCACACGACCATAACAACAAATAACAGAAAAGTAGTCGAGTCGCCAGGCCAGATTGTATACTGGTGGAGTAATGAGGAACTTTTGCAGCAAACCAACTGGGTCTTATAGGGTGCAACTGCTGCAGTATGCCCATTGCGTAAACTTGATTCGTTCAACGAGACAACATCACGCACTTCAGAGCTGTGCACCAAACGGCACGCACTGATGTTTCGCACAACAAATAAACTATATACTGTACATAGCAGAAGTCCGAAGGGCATATTGTTTCAAGCTTCAGCCAATTGCAACGTATTCGAAGCAGCTGCATTTTGCAGACGTGCGTGTTGCATAACGTGCATTACAACAAGTCGACATTATGCTTGTTATCCAGGCCTGGGTTCCTCCAATGAATTTCGTCCTGTGAATGGCTCTGATGCATCTTCGCAATGCACGATGTACAGAAGCAGCTGCTGGCAAAGTGGTGTCTGTCTGCTTTGCAATGCTGCAAGGAACTTATGCCAAAACGCGCTCCGCAATGCAAATTGTTTCTTGTTGGTGGCTTTGTGGACAGGTGGATCGCAAAACATATCGAGGAAGCTACGTACATAAGCGCATAACAAACATGTTAGCTTGTTCTTGATCTTTTTTGTCCCAAAGTTCACTATGACGTAATCCTTGCCTCACCTACCTAGCCAACGTCTCTTCCTGGCACCTGAGAGACAGGTATGTATATATACACAATGTGTAACAGTCAGAATCTCTTCATGGTGTAAAGGGGAACGAACATTTGAGGACATTTTTGCGCGTAATCGTCACTCAGTCAGGCAGTCAGAACGAAAAGCACAACAACAACAACGTGATACACGCACACAGCTTTTCGTTTGTGTCATTGTGTGAAGCACCGGGGCGGGTGCCACGCGCCGCAACAACAGTTGTGGCTTGCTTGCGTTGCTTCAACTTTTCGTCCAATGCAAGCTCTCTGTGCGTTAGAAGAGTGTTGTGTCATCGCAGTTACGCCATCCGGCCAGGTTCAAGTTTGTTGTCGGCCGGATTAACAGAAACCACAGAAAATATTGGCTCTTTGCATGGTTTGGGCTAGACTGCGAATTCGGCCCAAGCATCAGACGTTTCAGTAGTTGCTCTGTTCGGGACACAAAACGGGTGGAGCTTTACAAAACACAACACCAACGTTGCTGCAGCCACGCACCGCACACAGGCTTGCAGTGTGGCAAACACCTTTTTGACCATCAGGTTTCTTGTTCGTCTGTGCTTACTGCTGTTTATGCGTGGGTTGGTGGTTGTTTCCAGAAAGAGCGATTGTTTTTGCCCGGCAGAAGTTGCGAAAAACTCAGTTCACTCAACAAATTATTTGGCTGGTTTCGAGATGTACTTTTTTGTTTGATGATCTACTGTATGGTGTGAGTTGAAACTTTCGGCTTGACATACCAAATAGCGAGCATGTGCGCCAAGGTTCAATGGCTGTTTTATCCAAAAGCACAACACAGCAACAAAAACCATTTCACATCCGGAATTTAAAAACAAAACGAGTTTCATTCTCAAAAGTCGGTTTTCGTGTGATAATCGGAGCTGAGAAACGAGATCGCACGACTGACGAGTTTCTGAATATAATTCTGATCGATGACAAAATAGGTGTCAAACACGATGAAATGGTTATGAATGGTCAACGTTGGTTTGCGCAGCTCCATCGTGTGCATTCGCGGGATCGGGATGCCTGGTGTGAAGGACAATGGTATCACCCGTTGTGTCTCACGCTCCATATACTGCGTACTGCGGTATCAGACAAAAACAGCTATGCCGAAACCGAAAGCGCTTGACCTTTCCTGTTATGGTTGGTGTATATAAATTCAGTGTTGTGCACAACCGCGACCAACAAAACGTGAAACGGTACTTTCATGATCACTTGAAACAGGAAACTGCCCCTTGAGCAGTTTTTGGGACATGTGCAACTCGGCAACACTGCTATACGTGCCCGGTTGATCCTTGACATGTTCTGTACTTTGTGGGTAAGCAAGCACAATAGGACCGCTGGTATTCCCTCCCCCATCTCCCCATACCTTTGCTAATAGCGCCGGTGGCCATGTCCTCTAACATTGCAGCAGCGACGTTGCTCAGTTCATCCAACAAATCTTGATCAACATCCGGAATGGGCGATTCAATCAATTTCAGATCCAATCGTGTCAAATGGATCTTGCCCACAATCGCGTGACCAGAATCATCGAATGCGAGGTCGCACGTACAGGTCATTGTCAGATCGGAGGTGATCACCTGCATTGCATTGATTGGGGGAATCATAGGCTTTGGTTCTGTCGCGATGTTTTCTATCAATCATTCGCATGCACCAATCGAACGACGAACCGACCTCTCTTGATTGTCCGGTCACCTTGTCGCGCACAAACAGTCGCAGCACACCCGACCCGGCACCCATGGTGGTGTTGTTCAGAAAGAGCACTGTTGGCATCTGGAAGCTAATAAACGAATTCATGGCGGTTTATCAATGAAATGAACCATGTGAATGTTCCCTAGTTAATGTGAATTGTTCAGCAATGTGCTTTTTGGTTGCCCGTTTCGACCTGCGTTCGCAGACGGGCGGTGCACCAGGTCATCGTCAGTGCGAATGCACCAGATGGCCACGTGACCCCAAAAAGACATACGAGCTGGTTTTATGCTCGCGTAAAACATCACTGCTTTGTGCAAATACACAAAATGTCGTCAGATCCAGTGCGCAGCGAGGCAGAGCCACCGGCCGCTGCACTGTACTGAGTTCACAATGTGAATTGTTCAGCAATGTGCTTTTTTAAGACCACCTTCGTTGTTTGGAATGCCATATCGACATAATGATCCGGAAACTGATCAGCCAGCGGCCATAGCAGATCGCCGATACAGAATCCATTTGATGTGGTCACCAACAGTGTCTTCAATCGTTCACTCGAGTCCGCCAGCACCTGCAATCGCCGACAAGTGAAATTGCAGAACCCAATTGAAGCCATTAACTGATGTTTCATGACTGCAGAACGGTAGGTCACATTCTGCTTGATTTTCATCGTACCATGCCCAAAGGGTGACCCAAAAGTATGCATACCTTCATGTTCAGCAGCCCGTGTCGATGTGCCGCAAACAGCATCGAATTGACGGTGAAATCCGAAATGTAGATCTGCAGCATGCGACGACCTGCAGTTGTGTGCGTTGGTGTTTACGGAAGGTCAGGACTAATAGACTGCCGCTTGATAAGCATCTGCAGGTTGATCAGAAAAAAGCAAACATCGCTGTTCAAATGGGCACAGTTACTGGTTCCCAACCCAATAATCTCCTTCGCAGCGTATTTTCGTTACCGGTGTTTAGATCTACTGCCACAGACGGGCTGTGCATCTTCAGTGCGACAGCACCAGATGGCCAGGTAAGCCCACCTTTGCTGGGCACATCATGCATTGGCGGTGGATGGAATGGCGTGTCCTGTCTGTCCCGCCACGAGCATTCGCCATTGTGGTCACTCAATGCGTAGCCCTCGGTCGTCAACAGTGGCCGACGTTTGAGGGTTAGGTCGAGGATCAGACGTTTGTTGCGGATTCTGTCAACGATACCCTCGATGTCGACGCCCTGAAATTGCACGAATTAAGATTTCTAGTTGTCGATTAATAATTGGCGAAACAGCTGTTTAGTTCCACAATATTTTTTCGCGAATGTTAGGTAAAAAGTTAGAGAAGTACAGTACGTGTAGTTTAATGTCACCACAAGTTTCGCCATTAGTCCGTTTCTAAACCGTCGCGACTCCACTATTAGGGACCCAACAAGTTCTTCGAAATATAAAAGCACAACATAACAACCCAGTACTGGGACATGCCAGACCTGTAGACGGAATAAATCGGCTTGTCGTTTGACGCGTGTAAAATTCTGGTTGTTATTGAATCGAACGTTATCCACAATTTGATCAATTGATTCGAGATTCAATGGGATCTGTAAACGTATTTTTAATGATAAGAATGTCAACTTGCCTTTCATCAACTACAAGTGTGGTACATAACTGACCTTGAGGGGGAAGGTGCGAAGCAGAATGTTTACTTTTTCATTGACGATGGCTTTTACCCGATCACAAATTTCTCTGGCCAAAATCGGCTTAATCTGACCAGCTAGGATACCTAAAATGGAACGTTCTTTTTGTCAGACCAGAGTGACAAGCAAGCAAGCTCATAATTGCTTGCCTTTAACAAAATTGAGCGCTGTCTGAATAAATGCTCCAACGTGCCGCAGTTGGATGTCCAGACCGTGAACTTGACTCCTGAAATGCAAGTTTTGTCTATCAGTCATCCACAAATCAGTCCATCGGTCAAAAAATATTCATTCATTCGATGAATAAATTGATGAATCGGTTTAATTGGTCAATCAATCAATAAAAGCAGCAATGAATCAATCACTACCACCAACCTGCAGGCAGTCTGTCTCACAGTCATCCATCCATCTGCTCCCTTGTCGACTTCGATCGTCAGATCGATATCCATAAAATCCACGAGGGCATCGAACTGTCCCTGCGCCTTGATTGGTGCCAGAGACACTGGCGTGCGCACATCAGCGTTGAATTGACCGTTGGCTCTGTTTGTGAATGGGCATGATAACAACGATGACAACATTTGTGAATGGTTTTTTGACAACAATGATCATAACGTTGATGTTGCCGGGATGTCTATCAAAGACACACAACAACATGACAGCATTGATCACATGTATTTCTCAACAGAATGCCAGCGCTGCAGCATTCACACATAAGTACCAAACGTACCGTACACCCATGCCAAGCATGACCCATTTGAATTCATGTGGGGGCACCAATTCTAGACTATACTCCTCCGGACTCCAATACTCCTCAATGTTAATGTTGGTGACGGCCACTTTGCCCAAATTCTGCGGCAACGGAGTGACGACGGTGCGGTCGAGTCTCAATTTCGGTATTTCTCGTCCCAAAATGTGCATAGCGATCTCCCTCAGATAGGCGAGTCCGCTTTCCGTGATCTTCAGTTTCATACCCGGATTATTTGGCGAACCGATTTGAAAGAGCAAAGGCAAAATATCGTCATTATTGACGCGAAATTGGGCATCGGTTGGAACCAATAGCAATAGGAGACTGATTAGAATCGACTTGAGATGCGGCGTAAAGCTGTGCAGATGATGGTCACCACCCATCATGTTGTCTGTTGGTCGCTGTAAAAATGGCAGGGTCATGTCACCGTCTGGTGAAGTCGTGCTGACGATGAGCTGGTGCACCACCCGTCGGTGAGAAATTAACGGAAAGTTGAACCAAAAGCCCATTTTTCTGAGAAACTGTATCTGAATTCGTTGGGCTGGGCAAGAAACAAGAAACTGGTCTGGGCGCCAAGGATAATTCGGCCACCCCTCTTTTGAAGTCAGGGTATCGGCTACCTTGACAACACTTGATGTTTCTGATATCGAATCTCTAGCTCAGAAAACTCGAAACTCGAATATGTAACATAACAGTACTGAAAGTAAAATTTATGTGGGTCACAACGTCTCACTATTACTAGAGAGTAGTGAATTTCGTTTTCGAAATGTTTTATCGCAAAATAATTCCAGTTGGACAATAATTTTGTATTCCACAACGCGCATAATACTGTCGCCTGCAATTGTGACATGCGCACATGACACCAACTTTGACTTTCTAAACCTTCATTACCTGTTCCAAATATTTTTGCCGAAAATTCACATGCCGCAAACCAGCATGCACAACAAAAAGACAGTTATACAATGAAGTTGTGGCGTGAACCGGAGCCAATAAACTCGAGTATAAATATTTGAAAAAAATGCACGATTTCAAAATCGATGAAAACAAAGTTCGTTGGCTACACACATATCCCATTTGATACGAATACGAATAGATCACGTCAATAAAACACACACAAAGAATTCGCCGCATGTTGAAATTTCTGCTGAAAAATCATTCGCACCAGTTGTGCAAGTTGAGCGTATGCAGTTATACGTAAATAAAAACTAATTTATCCATCGGTAACCGCGACAAGTCTATACGTATACGTGCACCAAAGTTAGTTTGGTATTGCATTTACGCGTGCACTTACAACACATACAAGTAAAACACAAAAACCTGTAATAATGCCAAAGATCCTGCACAGTTATACCACTTTTGGATAATATTACCAGCGTTGGCAAGATGTCATGATCGTGCACGTCACGCGCTCCTGCTCTGAGATCAATGTATACTGTGGTTTTGTGGTGAACCCAGAGATTCTTAGATCACACATTCATGTTCGAGTAGTACTTCAGAACACGGCTAATAGTACAGTCATCAAATCTAGTGGTCAAATCACCTTGTCCAATCAAGCAGCCCCAAGCGAGCGCCTGAAATAATACGTTCAGATGACGACAAGGTTGGACGATCTGATTTGACGACAGTGCTATAAGCATGGAACACAGCTGTTTCAGAGTAGGCAGCCGTCATTCGATCAAAGCTACTTGAGAAAAGATGCAGCTTTGAAAGATGGCAAGGAATTACTCAAAACTTGATTCCAATCAAACGAACAGGAAATGAATAAGCTAAAATGTAATTGGATAAAAAAGCGTACTACATACATAAGTTGCCATATTTGCGACGAAATGGTTGTTTTTTTAGAATGACTACAACCAAAATGGGCGGGATTTTCGCTTCATGTGAGAGGATGACGTTTTGGGTGTTGTTGTTTGGTGCAGCGAAGCGTGACATGATGACTGAGCTGGCAATGTGTGTCACAAAAGAGCACTCACTGAGGTGAAAAGTGTAACATTAGTGCAAACGAATGCACGAGATGCAATCAAATATCCGTGAAAACGCGAATGCACACGTATCTACACAACGGCAGTGTCTCGTATGGTTTTCTTTCGTTCGGTAGACATCAAACAACATAACGGGCATATAACAATAACAAAAAGGACAAGTAAAACCAGGATGAAATTCCCATATTTTATGAGTTAATCTCATGTTTTTAGCTCCTTGTTTCATGAGGGGCCAAGTTTATGAGTTATGGAGCAGTGACGTGGTTCAGACGTGATTTTTACAATAGGTAAAGTTGACAACAAATAAATGGTGACTGTCTTTTAGAGCTTTCGTGAATTTCACCCATGGTTCCACCAAAAGTGCAAAGGTGATCACGGTTGCCAGTCCAAATTGACCACCCTACCGCACACAGTCTGTTGTTGTTGATATCGCTTGATCGCAGGCACCCTCCAGCCACCGATGGGCACAAAATTCTTGAAATCCGTTTTCTGGTCCACAGCCCCGTACCAAAGTGGAATGTCATTGAAGGCGTTGTAGTTGTTGCCTAGAATCTTGTCCCAGCTGACGTCGTCAGTGTAGATGCCAACTGGGAAACCCTTCTGCAAAGATGTTTATGGCTTTTGGGTTTGAACGAAGACGTGATAAAACAGGTATTGCTGTCTCCAAAAAGAGGGCTGAGATACATGTACTGACAGTGACAATCGCAACGATTCGTGGTTTGGGCTTGGTTGATAATTTTTTTAAGGTTAAGGTTAAGCCATGTGTGAACATATACAGTTTTTTAATCGCTCCGCCGTGCATAAAACTGGGAAATCTTATTGGAGGTCCGCAGCTCAAGAAGCACGATCCACATATACACATGCGTCATCCTATGTATATCTACCTATGTACATACTATGTCATCAGTTTTCGCCTTTACAGTTAAAAGCTAAAAAGCGTATAAATCCACACCTTGTACTGTCTGACAGCGTTGACCATTTGCGTGAGAACATCACGATTGGTATTCTTATCGGGTGGCCAATTTCCCAATTCAACCACCAGCCACAAACGCGTGATCGGTAGTTGATTCCAATAGACGTAGTTCAAAGCATCGGTCACTTGACCGGTCATGTCACCACATTGAATGCATGGCTTGACACACACGTCCAGAGTGCCGCTGTAGTTGCCTGGAATCAGGGTGGAATAATGCTCGCTGTTGTGTACGTTAATTTCTCAAAATCAGCAGTCCGTTCCTTCTCGCTATCAAAGTTTGCAACGCAAATACCCGTTCTGGACATTGCAGAAACATGTAGGTCACATGTTTCATAGATGGCGATCATGTGGTTACAGCTTGGTCCCTGGCTGTCGGCATCCCCAGCGTAACATGTACTTACATACAACACAACGGGTGATATTTTCGAAACGATGTAAAGGTCAGTTGGGTGTAAAGGTCGGTGGAAGCTCGGTCGACAGCTCAGTGTGATAGACCTCGGTGTAAACTTGAAGCATTCCACGTTAATAACAGGCAATGTTTCACGTTTACACCGAGCTGCGCCGACCGAGCTTTCGATTGAACTTTCCACCGACCTTTACACCCAACTGATCTTTACACCGTTTCGAAAATTCCACCCAACGTCAAGCTGACATGACGCGATGACAAGCCTTCCATATCTTTTGTTGTTGACAGCTGGGCACCAAAATTATCGATTTGTGCAAAACTTCACGTGTGCGTCTTGTAGCCAATTCAAGCGTTCACTTGGCTTTGTTCATTTTTCCCTCGACGTGTGTTTGTCTGGTGCTCACCAACAATGCCAAAACTACTTGATGCCAAAATATGCAATTGGCGCAATGCACTTCTATTCTTGATCATTATTTATCTGTCTGTAACGCGCTACCCTCCAACATCACCTGGTGGACGACAGAAACATAAGCGAGAAACATCAACCGCATTTATATATCACGCGTTGCCGGTTAATCAACCTTTTGACATTTTGTTTGTTTGGAGTGAAACCACGGGCAGAGACTGTCCCACCAATTTACCAGATTGCTTTGTATCCGTGCTGCTAATGAAACATCAGCCAGGCAGTCTGATTTCCGTGGCAAAACTAAGCTGGCTGCATAGTACCTTTGTGTATATTCTGCTGAGCTCTCGCAAAAGTGTAGATTAGTGTTGTGTTGATGTGCGCTGTCGTCAACCTGTGAATAAACATTTTGTGCTATGTAGGTGCTTGGTGACCATCAAATCCGCTCATCACTCGAGGACTACTGTCGACTGGCTGGTCTTGCGTGTCTCTCATTGCGATCGTGTGGCTTCGCAAATGAAACATTCTTGGTTGAGTGCACACAGGAACTGGCCCGAGTGCAGGGCTCGGGACTGATGCATGAAGATGAATGGAGTGTATTGAATGAAGCACGATTGGACAATGGCTGTTGTATGAGACAGAAGAATCGATATGATGGTGCTGGATGGGTGGATATGCCTTGGGGTTGATAATCAGCCTCTGAGCTGTACCAAATATGGCATCACTACGGCAAGGCAAAAGCAATTTTTGGTTACACAGTATTTAACAGCATTTTGTGCGGAGGCTCAACCGTTAGCAGGGTTTAGAGCTAAACAACTGTAAATCACACAATAAAGTTCATAATATGCAGGCCGTCCAATTGGTTGCTTTTAAAGTAGATAAGGGTCAACGTTTTTCCATGATGGATGTCTCTCTTATCTTATACATTGATGCTTGGCATGAAACATCACCATCAAGAATGTGCAGGTGTGATTGCGCCGTTCATACGTCAGCAATCAATCGACGCCCGTCGACTCAGTGAATTGGTGCCGAAAACAGCGATTCGATTCGCGATACTGCAGGAACCGAGCGAACAATTCGTCTACTACTATGTCCGACTGAAATCGTTTAGGATTGGGACTATTTGGAGATCTTCGTTCCTTTTGCAGAACCCCTCACAGAGAAACATTCAAGGAACACCGTTGAGCGATACTTTAGACCGATGCACAATTTAGTTAACGTTCTTTTCCTCATTACAATTGTACCGAGTGAATAGTCTTCACGGTGAAGGGTCGACTGAATGCACTACCACAACTTGTGTGTCCAAATCCAATCCCAACACCCGCAGCTTGCACTACCATCTGCCCTCCCTGCCCGTGCTAATCAATCGTCTCCACCCGATTGTCAAAGGCACACAAGCACCGGATGATCTGACCAAGCCATTGTATCGATTGATGACCAACGTTGTAATGAAGCGACTTGGATGGTCAGGCTATTTGACAGATGGCACGGACGCACAGACAATGCAGTACATCGAACAACTACAGTTTATTGGGGATATTGGTTGGTTCGAAAGTTTGCAAACTAATCCAAACCAGTACCGTCTGACTTGGCTGGTTTCGGTTTTGTTGTTCGAAAGTTTGCAAGCTAATCCAAACCAGTACCATTTGACTTGGCTGGTTTCGGTTTTGTTTGAACTGAATTTTTGTATTGAGGATGTTCAGAGATTTGCTGAAGGGCTGCGTGAAGTGTTTCACTTAAATTCAGATCAAAACAGGTCTGGTGAGAATCTAGATCAATGTTTTTAAACCTAACATCCATCAGTACATACAGTACCTACCTGAAAACCAACATCAGATCGGGCAGGCCGCCAAGTAGAGTTGACCGCCCTGTCGGTTTCGAATTTGTGACTTGTGTCTGTCTCAGCCTCAGCAGACGGACAGGTGAATAAGAGAATCATATGAACAGTCAATTGCAGCCAACCTAACAGCGACTTGGTCTCGACTAGCCGAGCTGCTTCATTGGTCAGCTTTCGAACGTCAACGTCAACGCGTGCCCCTGATTGACCCTGATGATCAGGCGCAAGTGCGTGCCCTGTTGGACGGACTGAGTGGCATCGAAACGAGCAAATTGCGACAGATACAACATCTCGACTATGAAGTGTACGAAAAATATAGGGACCCCAGATCAATGTCGAAATCGCGATCCGAAACCAGACGTCACGTGCCGAAACGTGAACGAAAATGGCAGCCGGAGACTACAAAGTCCGTGCAGACCTATGCCGATCAATTTGACGATTCAATTAATAACAGACGATTCTTGCCAGACAGACAGAAATAACCAATGTTACTCAAGTTTCTGCGTGGTCTCAGATCAATTATTGTAATGTTATTAAAGGGTGTGTCTAACGTCTCTTAACCCCATGTTTTATGAGGTGCAATCGAAAGATGACCTCGACAGGCCGGCGTGTGCAAAAAACCGCGTCTTGTAACTCGCTAAATCGCTAAATCTTGAGGGTTACTTTTCGAATTAAATCAATTTCCGGACAAAAAACTCCAGGCGCTTTTGAGTGGGCGCTACTCACGTTTGGCATTATTCTGCTGAAACATTGCATGCTTAAACCTGGTCCGCCACTGTTGATATTTGAAATTTTTGGTTTGTTTTTTTTGCTCTAATTTAGTTGCCGACATCGAGACGAATAAGGTTTATATTCATGACTTTTTGATTTAGTGCAGATTTTATATCGAAATCAATCGATAAACACCGGTTCTCGGGAACAAAATTAAAAAAATAGATAGACCCCCACTTATTGGCAATCACGTCAGCCAGGACCAAAATTTTGAATTACCGCCAAATGTTATAGGCTTACAGTATGCTATTAGGGACTTTACACTCCCGACTTTACGCTCCCACTACACAGTGCTGCCAGTGCGCGCGCTTGCAACACGTGTGTTATGCACTAACAAACAGAGCGGCACTGTACAAAACGCATGGGCAAGATCACGTGACTACCGTATGCTTGTGATAAGAAGCAGTCGGCCATCTTGAATATTTGTTCTTGTCTTCCTGGAATGCACTAAACGGGGGTCTATCTATTTTTTGGAATTTTGTTCCCGAGAACCGGTGTTTATGGATTAATTTCGGTATTAAATCGGCACTTAATGGAAAAGTCACGAATGTAAACCTTGTTGGTCTCGATGTCGGCAACAGTAATAAATCATAAAAACACACCAAAATTTTCAAATATCAATAGTGGCGGGCCAGGTTTAAGCGCGGCTCAGCCGCCTATAGGAGACGTTAGACACACCCTTTAATGGCGCAGCACAGTACTATTTTTGCATCTCTTTGATGGAAAAGGTTATTGGCGGTGTATGAAACAGCTAAGGTAACCCTTTATTGGTATGAAGCAGCAAACTTTCACTTGATCAAACTCAACAAAGCTTTTCAGAGCCGATTGTTGCTAGGTGACAGTTCGGTTAATTTGCTGAGATGCACACTTTTCGGCTGCCCCTTGGTCCCGGGGTGTTTTATTATTCATTTGTGTAGCTGTACCTTCACAGCTATTTGTCATGTCCAAAAATCATTTCAAATTTAGCAGCTTCCAGGCAACCACGGCCTGTTTGACTTTTCAAAAGCCTTGCTGTTGCATGTAATTATACTGCATCATGGCCACGAAGCGCCACAATGCGCGTTAGTTGGTGACCCCGCGTTCACTAAGGTCAACGGCTCAATGCTTGTTTTTGTCTGAATCAAAATGCCTTGTGTAAACGTCACAAGGTTATAGAGCACATCACATCTAAAGGCATCATAGTAGTCACATAGTTATAGTCACGTTGTAGTCACATCTAAAGGTTAGAGCATCTAACGAAAGGAACGACAAATTGCGGACCTATACATACAGTACCTATGTATAGGTAACGGGTACCCATACCATTATACAACAAAGAAATACATATGCCCTAAGCACATCAGGATATGCGACCTAATGAAACTGCATAAAAGTTCGATACTAGAGAAATGCGGATCTCGAATTTTGGGTACCACTAAAGCAAGTGCCCCCGTTCAAAAAGAGGTGAAAATGTTTTTTTGTGTTCCAACTTTTCTCTGATCATTTTAGGGGCGCTTTAGCTCGTACACCAGCTACCGAAACCATCCCGATCCAAACAATGATGAGGGAACAAATTGGAATACAATATTTTGATCTTGCTTCGGCTTGTTTTCGCGGAAAGCCTAACAATATGCCAATCAAATAACAAGAAAGACAAGAACAGAGCACTGCTGCACACCCAATCTGTAGGTACTAATTCAAACTCTGGGCACATGGGTGCCTAAATCACACCCGTTTTCACGCATTGTCAATGAAATTTTAGCTTTCGCACGCGTGAAAGTGCCAGAATTTCGCGGGCTTCGCGGTTCGCGCGCATTGTCACATTTTGTGTGATATTTGGTGTAAAAAGCGCGAAATTCTAAACAAGCACTATACTTTTCAAAAATGAAACAAGCAGTGTAGATAAAACTAGGCGATGACCCGTGCCTACGGCCCCGGTTTGGCCAGTTCAACGCTTAGCATTCCGTTCATCAGATGAACGAGTTTGCATCCCGCTAACCTCTGCGAAAGCATCCTCAGAAATTTAGCGCTCTGCATCCCGTTAACCTTTGCAAATTCATCCTGAGAGATTTAGCGCTTTGCATCCCATTAACCTTTGCGAAAGCATCCTCAGAAATTTAGCGCTCTACATCCGTTAACCTTTGCGAATGCATCCTCAGAAATTTAGCGCTTTGCATCCCGTTAACCTTTGCGAAAGCATCCTCAGAGATATAGCGCTCTGCAACCGTTAACGTCTGCAAATGCATCTTCAGAGATTTAACGCTTTGCATCCCGTTAACCATTGCTAAAGCATGCTCAGTGCTCAGATATTTGGCGCTCTGCACCCGGTTAACCTTTGCGCATGCATCCTCAGAAATTTAGCGCATTGCGTTCGTAAACCTTTGCGAAAGCGTTCTCAGAGAGTTAACAGTCTGCATCCCGTTACCCCTCCCTTGGCTAAAAGCTGGGTCCGCCGCTACTAGACGTGTGTTTGTCGTTGCTTAGCTGATACAGCTCTCATTCTGACTGACTGCGACATTGCAGTTAAATATGTGCATACATACCTCCTTGATTACTGTTTACGTCAAAGACCCATACACACACGTATACATGCCCGCATCCTGTGTACGTGCTTTACCATAACATCGAACATCATAATTTTTGAAGAAAAAAGTTCAGCTTGTCTGTTATAAGAAAGATGTTTCGTTAAACGCACCGTTGCGGGCCTGCAGGAGACTTTCAGCCGAGCGTCTGTCCAGGTAGCCGCCATTGCTAGCGAACAATTGTACCATTGCAAACGTGTACCCCTGTTGTTGCACACATGACCACTGCGACGCGCTCATGTACCCTTCAAAGTCAACACCCTGTCGGCCGACGCATAATGTTGGTAGCAGAATTGAGCAAATAATTATGCGCGATAAGAATTGCATTTTGTTTTGACGTGTCGTCGTACGGCCAGACTTTACTAAACTCGTCTGCCAGGACAGGACGTAATGCGAGCGAAATGAGGTAGCAATGTGGACGCACGGCTTAACGTTTTATGCCAAGACGTTCAGGCTTGAGTCGCGCAACGTCAGACTGAAGGCCACTCATTGTCTGAGTAATTTTTTACTCAATTGAGTGGAGACGGGCCGAGAGAATGGCAATATTTGTATCTGCGTGCTTCATTTCCGCATATATCACCGGATCACGGTGCGCTCTTCTTATCAAATTGACCGAATTATCGCAACGCTCCCAACAGTAAACTGATGTGCATCATAAGCTGCTTAAGGTTTTATATTGCATTACTTTGCACATTGTGCCCTGTTCCTGGCCGTCCAGAACAACTTGCATTGCATTGTGTACATTGGTTGCTATACTAGTGTATGTACTTGCTATCAAATTTCTCTGCTCGTGTTAGACCGGCGCATAATTGATAGAGAAATCTGTGGACAGCCAAATTCAATGAAACCACTCTACTGTGGAGGGGCACATTGATCCAGCCGTGCTGTTCTTCGCTCTCTTGGAGAACAGTGAACAAATTCTGGCGCGCTGATTGGCTGTTTTGAACGTGAGTCATCAGCGAACGAGAAAGTCTTCTTCGTTCTCACGAAAAACGAAGGTCATCTGTTGATTTTATTTTTTTTGAATCGACACACTGAATGATATGAGAGGGCCTGTCAGTGTGTGCACTGTTTCTAGATGCCACAAAACAACAGTTACAGCATGGTGCCCAAAACCGCAATGGTAGGGTCACGTGATGTGAACAGCCGCATTTTACTGCAAAAGATATTTTAAGAACAAAGATAATTTTCTTCGAATTTTGAAATATTTTTATATTTTTTTGGCTTTTTGGACAACTTTTTTAAGGTCACGACCCACAGCTTTTTCATTTTCCACGAAAGTTGCACGTCCAAAGTCGAGTTCTTGTTTATAGCCTACTTGGTATGCAAAGCAATGCTCGACGCACACAACATGAGATGACGACACCTCAATTTTAGATAATCGTATTTTTTCTCTGTGCAAAAAAACTCGATTGGACATGAGAACCAACACGCATGAAAATATGAGACAAACCCACGGCAGGGCTGCAGAATCCAGATGGTCCAGCGTGTTGTGATTTTGATGGAAAAAGCAGCTGGTTGATTCGCGCGTGGAAGTCATGCCATTTGAAATTTATGTCTTCGAAATGCCCATTACTTGAAAATACGATTGTTTGCTGCGAGTGTTCATCCGGTTAGTCTGTGCGATTATGATTCAGTCTCTATTTTGCAGACGAAGGAAAACGGCCACAGTCTTCGATCACATTGCGATTTCATTTCTAAGAGGCTTATAGTGTCATCAGGCATGGTTGCGTGCGGGGGTGTGCCAGGCCTGCAATACCTAGTTATAGTTAACCCAGTTGGCCTAATGTACCTTACATATACATATGTGTTTGACCTACCTTTCCACGCCAGAGGCAAGGCGCGCCGGCAAGCGACGTTAATGCGCTTTGGTTCAACCGGACGTGCTTTGGTTGTGATGACCACACCCTTGAGCATCTTACCCGGAACCACAACATGCAGACAAGGAACTGATTTCTCGATTAGTTCTGTCGAAGACAGCATGTGAAAACCCTGAAGCGGCCGCGTCACGGATGAAAACACAATTTTGCGCTGTGTCTGTGCGCACCGCTTTGTATAAACTGTACAAAAACCACAGTCAATTTTATGACGCTGCGACGGTGCGCAAATAATACATGGTTCCTGGGTTCCATACATGTATACAATGTCCACTTGAGTTAAACCATTTTAGTGTTCGTGCGGCATCTAGAAGTTCTAAGTATGTACAGTCACCATCATTATGCCCATTCTCAAAACAAATCTGATTTATGCAACTCGAACGGTCGCTAAAAATACATATGTAATAATACGTAGTACATCATGTCGTTTGGTGTGAAATGTGTCGCTTAGCCATCAACAGAGCTCGTCTGAGTCACATGGTATTGAGTAGCTGATGCCACCAAACCATCTATGTACTCTACTGTAATGATCATGGATTTTTTCATCAAGTGATTTACTTTGCCTTCGGGGATCAGTAACGTATACATATGTAGGTAATGGTCCAGAAAGAGTATGCATCCAGGGGACCAAAGGACCCCCTCTGGTCAGATTGGCTCCTGATGGCGGACCACCATTACGGAAGCAAGACGAAAAAAACGCCTAAAAAGAAGGATTTCCACTCTAAACACACTTCAAAAGTCCAAAAGTCGCCCAATATTACCAAAATTTTGCGTGCTATACGCGCGCATGGTCACATTTTTGCTTGCAGAATGTATATGTACAGTATGTGCAAACCACAATAACAAGCACTACACAAAAATGGCTTTTTAAAAATGGAACAAGACTAGATAAAAACGACTTCTTGAATTTGGCCCCACCGTTAGCCAAAAGCTGGATCCGCCACTGTGGTACAGCCACTGAACTATTGGATTTTGAAGCCTCATCGTTCTTTTTCATCTGTGCCATGTGCCAGCGATAGAAAAAGATAATGTACCTATAATTATGTGCCGTGTATATATGTACGTGTTGTGGTTTAGAATGACCGCTATCCAGAATAACAATCTCATATGGGCACTATTCAGGTTTCTTTTTAATAAGAGAAAGTTGCTCCAAGTCCGAATACAGTGTGTATAGATATACATAGTGTGCTGTACTGATGCCACCTTGGGGATTTTATTAATGTCATTTGAACCAATATACGCATGTTCATGGGGCTCCCATTTGCATGGTCACCTCGAAACAATGAGTCAGACAAAATACAATAAAGATTCACAGCTGTCTCACATGCAATCCAAGACGCAGTTCAGTCAAAGTTACATATGTACAGTATACCTGGCGATCCGTGTAAGTTGCTGCAATGTCTGTTTGTTGGACCATAGCCAGTGCGCGAACTCGTTTAATTTTTGAGTTCACGCCGGGTCGGCCAGGCTGTTCCGCGCTTGACTAATTCGTTTCTCACATGCACATTGTGCCGTGCTGTGAACATCTCGTGCGTAGCCTCTACAATTTTCGGTACGTGACGATTTCTACATATTAGGTCACGGTTCACATGTGATCCCGCAATTTGCTCGCCAAGTAACACGATTGGCTTGTGTACTTGCAAAGCAAATCAGTCGCGAACTGCAATGCCGTTCCGTTCTGTCAACAAAAATATTATTTTCGAAAAACTTGGACGATGATATTTTTTTAATTTAATTTTATCTGCTCGCTTTCGCAAAGACCTTTACACAAGATCCGGAGAAACCCTAAAAAAGTGAACATGAGTATTAATAAACGAAAATGTGAACATGACGAACAAACGACAAAGAAAACGTACCGGCGAGATTCAACCAACCAAACTACTGGTAATGAAGAGAACAAACGTAACGAGCAATAAAGTCGGCAACGGATGACGGAATATAGACGATTATCTGAAAAGCAGCAACTCAGTGACTGAGGAGATCAGTCAACGACGGCTGAGAATTTTGTTGAAATATGGCGAGAAACTACGTCTCGACCACGTGAGTTTAGTTTAGATTTAAGGTGCGCGTATACTCGTTCCGAGGAACGCAAAACGTTCTGCGCAATGCAGTTCCGTGACGGAACGAAAGAACAGCGGAAACGCATTCTCGCTATTCCTTCTGTTCTTTCGTTCCTTCAGCATTTCCGCTGTTCCTTGCCTGTTCCTCGAGAAATCAATGTCAGAGAAAATAAATAGAAGGGCATCCCCGCCCCGGATTTTTTAGGCTTGGTGATATGTGTTTTGCTGAGCATTTTCTGTGTCGCAATATCAACCAAAAAAATTTAAAAAAAATGTGCTCAACATGACAAACATTGAAACTGTTCAAGATCTCCTTTTGTGCGACGGCAGCACACATTTAGGGGGGCCGGCATTTGACAACGCAGAATAAAGCAGAAAATACCATCAGAATGCGTCGACAATGGTTGGGGAGCTGCTCTGCGTAAAATTCCCTTGTTTTCGCGACAAATTTCCAGCCAGATTTGAACAAGATAATCGAGTAAAAATTTTTATGTGGACCAATTGAATTGAAGCTGATAATCGGCTGTCACCTTGCTTAATCAGGCATCACACACACGTTATGACGTCAACGCAACACACACACAACACCACAGCGCAGCACAGCAACAACCAACACTCACTCAGACTGCTTGTGTTTATGTAAAGCACTAAGCAGCCGGCAGCAACCGACGCGATGGGCTAATGGTCTAAGGCGTGGTCCAGCGGTCGCCCGCGTTGCGCACGCAGAGGTTCAAATCTCGACTGGTCACATGATGAGTACTTTTTGCTGGTTTTCCTTATTTTTTCTATGTAAATTGACGCCGTGATTTCAAAAATGGTGAATATAATGTCACTGAAAGAACACAACTATTTGAATTCACGCATTCAAAACGCTTTGATATGATCGCACCACAATGCAGCCAGTTCACGGCTTCGTTGTGTAATCTGTGTAAATAACGCAAATTGTAAGTAAGTCAGAAATGCCAGGGGCACTTTTTGAAGTCAAAATTAGGTTATTTGAACGACAAATGTTTGCCCACAACTGTTTCATTTACCACGGACATGGAAGATCGCCAAGTTAGTCGTCCTGAGAAAGATCAGATCTGTGATGCTTTTTGTTGTTTCTCGACGAAAACCACGCTTATTTCGCATCGCGGTGTCAAAAAAATAAAAGTTTTGGCCTCTCCGAACTCCAGTGATGCTCATTTCAATTGAACAACCTCGAGGAACAGCACAAAAAGTCAAAATGTTTTGACTTCGTTCTTTCTGTTCCGCGGAACGTTTTTTTGTTCCTTCTCGATTGCGTCAGATCGTTCCGTGTGACGTGCGTATACTCGTTTCCGCTGTTCCTCGAGTGAAGTATACGCGGGTCACCGGAAATAATCGTTCCTTCACTGTTCTTTCTGTTCCGCGGAATGAGTATACGCGCACCTTTAAAGGCCGCAATTGAGGCAGCAGAGACGACGCCCTCTGGTAGCCTGTTCCAGAGGTCCACGACACGATAGGCCCAGTATCCGGACAAGTCTGCACCCGCGCCATGGACTCGACACAAACTGTGGGAGTGCCCTCGGGTTGGGCGGCCGGTGTCACGAGATGGAAAGAAGGATTCCTTGGTTACCCCAGGTATGAGACCATGAACGACTTTGTACACGAGCACAAGATCGTTCACGGTCCGGCGATAAATTAGGGGGTCTAAATTTAGGGCATGCAAACGCTGTTGGTAAGACAGTGTCTGCATGCCAGGTAAATAGTAGGTGAACCGACGTTGAATTTTTTCAACGTTTTTAGCTAAAGTGACATTTTGAGGGGACCAAATGGACATGGAAAATTCCAGTAAAGGGCGGACATAGGCCAAATAAACTTTTCGGAGGAAGTCGCGATTTCGACTGTGAAAGTTTCGGCGGATGGTCTTCTCCATTCTGCTGGCGTCAGCCACAATTTTACCAATATGTGACTCAAACTTTAAGTTTTGTTGGTCTATTAAGACACCCAAGTCCCGGACATGGGGTGGTGAAATAATTTGCTCATTCCCACAAAAATAGACAGGGGGGACTTGGGGGGCGATTCCCAAGCCTTACTGTGACGCTCTTATGGCTGGCAAGAGCCATGCCATTTGCAGAGAGCCAACTAATGACCGCATTTATGTCACCCTGGAGGATTTTGTGGTCTGCAGCACTACGGATTTCCCTGTAAATTTTGATATCATCAGCGTAGAGATACAGATAGGTACCTGGATGTACTACACTGACAACATCATTTATGTAGATGAGAAAAAGGGTCGGGCCGAGAACACTGCCCTGGGCGACCCCGGAGGTGACCGGAATCCACCCAGAGACTGCGTCCCCGACCCGAACCCGCTGTGACCGCCCATTTAGGTATGAAGATACCCAAATGAGTAAATGGCGGGGGAAACCGTAGTGCTGCAGTTTTTGCAGCAGCGCAGAGTGGGGGACAGTGTCGAAAGCCTTTTGGCTGTCTAGGTAAATGATGTCCACTGCGTTCCCACGCTCCAACGCTGCTGTCCAGTGCGACATGCAGCACAATAGCTGAGCCTCTACAGAGCGACCAGGGATGAAACCGAATTGGGAGGGAGATAATAAATTATGTTTTTGAAGATGGGCCATGACCTTTGAATTGACAAAGGTCTCCAAAAGTTTGCAGGAGGAGGATGTAAGAGAAATGGGGCGATATTTAGTGACATTTTTTGGGAATTTTTCCTTGGGGATCGGGATCACGTCGGCCAACCTGAAGTCATCAGGAACAACTCCGGTGTGGAGAATTTGGTTAAAAAGGAAAGAGTATTGGTCCACAAGGGTGATGCCCAACTTTTTCAAGAAGGCCGAAGGGATCCCGTCAGGACCGGGGGTAGTTTTGGCTGGTAATTTTCGAAAAAATTGAAGGAGAATGGGGGGTGAGCAGACTATTTCCTCCATGTCCGGGACTGGATGAGCTGCACACAGAGGGGTTGTGCCTGCAATTCCGAAGTTGGAATTGAAGACCGAGGCAAAATATTTGTTGAAGGCGATGGCCTTGCCCTTGTCCTCCGTGTGCAGCACACCATCGGTGTCAGTTACATCAGGAAGATCAGTCCGAGGGCTGATTTTTCGTCTGATGTAACTCCAAAACTTTTTTGGGCTTGGATTCGTGACCAACGACTGTTCCCGCCTACGGACCCAGCCCCGTCTGTGTCGGCGAATGGTGCGAGAGATTTTGCATCGGGAATAGTAGGTATTGATATTTGGTTCCCGATGCATGCGCGAGCGCAGACGGGACTCCGTTCTACGTAGGCGGGACAGCTGAGGTGACCAATCGGGCATATACCCTGTTGTCGAGGAGACGCGTGAGATGGGGACAAATTCCTTAATGGCCATTTGGCATGCTAATTTGATAGCATCCCAAGTAGAAAGTGGATCAGAAAATGGGCCATAAAGTATTTCATCCCATGGAATGTTGAGAGAAAGAAAAGCTTCCATTACGTCCCATCTGGCTCGGCCCCAGTTCCGAAAACGGGTGATTTTACGACATTTTGATGTCGTGTAACTGGTTGTGAGCCAGACGGGACGGTGGTCGCTTTGGACGTCTCCAAGACTTGTGGGCACCTCAATTTGGGTGATTTTGCTGGCGTCAGTCACAAAAACCAAGTCCAATAAATTTGAGCCACGTGTTGGAGTGTTGACCAATTGAGTGGCGCCAGCAGTTTGAATAGTGTCCAAGAATAATTTCTCACTTTGGGAGTGGGCATAAAGGAAAGGCCAATTAATATTTGGAAAATTGAGGTCACCGAATAGGATACAGGGGTCGCCCAACTCAAAGATTTTCTCAAAGTGATCAAGAAAATCTTTGAATAGAGCAGAGTTTGAAACAAGGTGATTTGGGGGGCGATAAGTTTCAGTGATAATTAAATTTTGGGCTGGAAGGGAAATTTGAACAGAAAGGGTTTCGAATGTTTCATTTGTTTTTGACAGGTGTGGGAGGGCCTTGGATTTAAAAATTTTGGGCACCAGGATCGCGACACCACCACCTTTTTTATCAACCCGGTCTAACCTGTAGACATGATAGGCACCGCCCACAGAAAGTGAGGTGTCCAGGACAGACGGATCCAGCCAAGTTTCGCATAGCAGGTAGATAGCGTCATTTGGACCATCCAGAACTGACTCTTCGAAAGCCCGTCTTCTCACCGCCGTGGCCAGAGATCTCACATTGAGGTGACATAGTTTCAGGCCTGGAAAATTAGAATTGAATTTATTTTTATTTTTATGTTTGCCGCCGTTGCTGCTCCCCCGCCTCACTGCATCGCTGCCTTCCTATTTCTTAGACTTGTTAGAATTTGCATCATTCAACACACTCAATAAATCGAGATCGGTGAGCACCTTCAAATCAAATGGATCACAATGGAATTCATGTGAAATGCGGTTATTGACACTTTTCTTTTCAACGATAACAGCACGACCATAATCAACAGAATCACGGAGAACCAGTTTCTTGTTTTTGTTTTCAGGCAGTTCGCGAACCTTGCCCAGAACGGCAACACATTTTCTGTGCACGGACCGCTGCAGATCGGTTTGGTCGTGGCGCAGCCATAAGGAGGGTGCGCCAGTTTGTGACCGCACCATATCCACACCGTCCCGTGACATCAACATACGTTTTGTCCAAGAATTATCGCAAATAATTTTCACCGGTCGAGCACCCTTGGAGCCTGATTTGCCAAGTTTGAAAACGGATGTCACTGATTCTGGATTTCCACCCAGTCGAACGACACAATCGCGAACCGTTGATAAATCCGGATTCGATTCCGGATTGCCCCGGTCCTTCCTCTCAACCACGCAGCCATTGTCCGGGAAATTGTACGCAACCAAATTGTTCACCTTCGATTTTCGCTGTTCGGTTTCGGTGTCCTTTTGCAATTGCAGTTCGACGCCGAACTCTTTGATTGGATGACCAGCGTGTCCCAAAGTACGGTTTTGGGGCACGAGTTCGGTCAGCAGTTTCAAAATATGATCGTACTGTTTGTCGCGATTCAGCAGCTCCCGATGTAAATTTTCAATCAATGTTTTCTGATTTTCGAGCAGTTCACTTTGATGGTCAACAATTGCCACTAGTTTATCGAACTCGTCTTTCGAAATTGAATTTGATGAGGTCGAACGAGTTGTCGGCGCCTTTGGGGGCATCTCAGGCGGTACGATTTGTCGTCGGATGGGTACCTTTGATATGGGATTTTAATCCATGATGATATCAATTGATGATATCAAACAGGAGTGGCCGAGCAATTGGATAAAGCCGATTTGACCACGACCACTCTGAGCAAGAAAGAAGAGCAGATCTCTTTTTTTTGTCGGCTTGGTCTTAGACTGATTTTGGTGACAGGCTTAGGCTTAGGCTTAGGCTTATTCGTTGTTACGTTCTGCTCTTTTGAAGTCTGCTCTTTTTTTCTTGCTCAAACCGACTTTGCTCAATTGCGTAAGATTGTCCCACTTTTGTCCGATGTCACAATGCAGTCTAAACCAACCTACAGTAACGCCAGATGCAATTTGATCACTGTAATACAGTAAGGTTTCTTCCGTCTCCAAGCAACCAAGTATATGGGTGCATGATATTTTACTCATTGTGCCCCTGGGTCTGGCTCATCCAGATTTATTAATGCTGCTGGTCAACAACCCATCGACTTCGTTTAATCTTGGGGGCAGTGCACATAAACAAAGGTGGAATATCGTGTTACTTGACCCTGACTTGGGGAGTCTATTGGTTGCTTCCTGATGTTTCACGGCTGGGTTTAAGTTTGCCCCTCAGTGAAAAAATGCAAAAATTATGCCGGGTTTCAATGGAAAGGACAATTCGCGGCAACGTTTGATAATTTCAGAATATCAAGCACCAACGTTTGTTTCATCAGTATCATATACAGCTTTCCTTGCAGGAAACAGCTTGCATCCTGAAGGAGAAGACATTTAGTTCCAAAAACCTGGTGTTTTTGGTCACTGTTTTCTTCGTCGATAATTTTAAGCATCTGTGATTAACCAGTAAAAATGTGTTGATCGGACACAAAAATCCTCTAATTACTGTGTACATAGCCTGTGCTTTTGAGTCATCTGCACCAAACACAGCTAATACAATAATTCGGACAACATGCGCAAGTCGGTCATTATGGGCACGCGCGACCCCAAAAAAGACAAAACATTTTTTGAGTGCTCGAATCTGCATGTTGTTTTTGAGCGCGCGCGCTGATAATGACCGACTTGCGCATGTTGTAAGAATTACTGTATTAGCTGTGTTTGGCGCAGAGAACTCAAAAGCACAGGTTATGTACACAGTAATTAGAGGATTTTTGTGTCCGATCAACACATTTGCTGGTTAATCACAGATGCTTAAATTATCGACGAAGAAAACAGTGACCAAAAAACACAAGGTTTTTGGAACTAAATGTCTTCTCCTTCAGGACGCAAGCTGTTTCCTGCAAAGCCGTATATCATACTGATGAAAAAATGTTGGTGCTTGATATTCTGAAATTCTTAAACGTTGCCCTAAATTGTGCTTTCCACAGGAAGCCGGCATAACTTTTGCATTTTTTCACTAAGGGAAGAACTTCAACCTGGCCGTGAAACATCAGGAAGCAACGAATCGACTCTCCAAGTCAGAGTCGAGTAACACGATATCCCACCTTTCTTAATGTGCACTGCCCCAAAGACCAAGCGAGGTCGATGGGTTGTTGACCAGCAGCTTTAAGCACTGGAGACAGCCTGTCATTGTCATTTTATATGATCTGTGCCTTTGTTCGATCAAATACCGTTTTCTGTGCTTCCAATAACAATATGACGATACAGAGTAAACCAAGCACCCATATGTCTATGTAGTATAGTTTCTTGTTTCTTGTCACGTGTATGCCATCCTTTTTAAACGTGCCAAGCAAGTACATTAATTTCGCTAATATCTCAATTCATCTCACGACCGACCCTCGGCGCAAATGCCACTGAGGTCGGGAGAAATGCAGATGAGACGTGTCTAACCCGAAAATATGCATCTTTTATCGATAGTCATTAACCAAGAAGCCAATTAACCCTGCAAGTAGTCAATACCAAATAATGAAAACATGGATAAAGCAAGGAACAAGCGTGTCAGCAGGTGCCGAAGTTTCACGTGCTTAGTGGAATTTTTTTCATTGTATATAGTGACATACTTAGCCCTCTGAACGGCACCGTAACTACTGAAACCTCTCTAGGGACAAAATCTCGCCAGGGTCAAGCACCAAAAAAGCTCCAGTACATACTATTGGGGACAAATGACAGAAAATTGAGCTCAATCTACACAGCTCAAACACCGGACCTTTGTATGTTGTTGGTGTTATTTTCTGCAATTTTATTTCTTAGCCAAGTAAATTCTATATACTGTACACAGTGGAAATTTTTTATAGTGACAAAAGTCACCTGGTCCCAGGGTGGGCAAAAAAACGACGTTTTCTAAAAAAATAAAAAAAACGCCGTTTAACTCCGACAAAAACCAAAAACCACACGACCACCCCCAAGCCACCCCCCCCCAAAAAAAAAAAAAATTTGCCCAACCCTCGTATGTGACTATAGCGAGTGTTTGACTGTATATTGCTTTTCAGGTTCAGACATAAATAAAAATACTAAAAAGTGATATTGCAACGTTGATGCAGCGATCAGAACATGGTCGAGGTGGACTGCTGGCGTGTGGTGAGTCGATCGGTGGACTTGCGGTCGATTCGTTTCTGGACGCTGGGCACGTTGCTTGGCAGTGTTGACGTGTTGGTCGTGCTCGGCAATGCGCTTGTCGTCGTCGCTGTGGTCAGTTGGTCGGGTGGGTGCAGTCGCACTGACAATGGCCTGATTTCCAGTTCTGAATTTAACCGGACCATGTATATTTTACGTCTGGTGTGACGTTTAAAGCCACTTTTCCTTTTTACTTTGTTTTGTGTTGCGATACACGCAACACTTTCTCGCGCGTTGATTGGCTCATGCGCGACCAACAGCCAAACAACGCGTCAGAAATTGTTGCGTGCATCGCAGTATCTACATCGTGCATCAGTACAAAGTATAAAGTGGCCTTACGCTCGTGGTCACTGTCGCCGAGCCCACAATCAAAAGCTGATGGGCCAAGCTCAGACAACTGGCTTATTCTAATGTAGTCTACGCACTCCGCTAACGCAGCAGAATGTCTGTTGTCGTCTTAAAAGGTTACCGCGCTACCCAAGTGTGTTACACTGCAACAGGCGCACATCCGGGAACAACAATTCAATTCAATTCAATTAATTGAATTGAAGCAAATACGGTAGATTATCCCACAAAGCCATCAATTTCAATCTTGCAGCTAATGCACCCCAAGCTGCACACAACGACCAACTACATCATCACATCCCTGGCCATCAGTGACCTATTGCTGGGCATTGTTGTGCTGCCGTTTTCCATCTTTGTCGAGCTCACCAATCAATTGTGGCCGTTCGGTCAGATCTGGTGTCAGGGATGGCTGGCGCTGGATGTGTGTCTGTGCACTGCCAGCATATACAATCTGGTTGCCATCAGTTATGATCGGTTAGTCATATATGGGTGGCGCGGCGATGTTTCAATTGATAACAATATGAACTGAATAAATGTCAGACTGGTGCACCTCAAGTCTTGGAAAAAGCAAGATTAGTTCACTGCTGTTGCATCATTGTTTTGTGGATATCCTCCATCAGACATGAGAAAGAATTGTAACACAATGGAATAAATTATGAGGATAATCGTCGTGGCCAATAATGCAAACACGGGACCGCAACTACCCGATCGGTTCCTTTTGGCCGGCATGTGCATGAAGCAAGGTCGCACAGCAGTGCCATCATCCAGTCTGCCTGTTGTTACAAAACCGGGCAGAAAAGGACCGATCAGGCATTTTCGGTCCCAATTAAATGTATTTCCAACAGTAGCATTGTGCAGGTTCATGGCCGTAAGTCGTCCACTGCGCTACAAGTACCTGTCATCACGCAAGACTGGCCATCGGTTGGTGCTGGCCGCCTGGACGGTTGCCACGGCCATCTCAGCCCCACCCCTGATGCTCAGTTTCGTGCAATCAATGGCCGACGCCGATTCAATCGCTGATTCGATCAAGAATTCGAATCTGACCTTGGAGGAACAGGGTGCCAAGCTGTGCACGTGCACACCGATGAATAATGAATCCGGCTACATCATCTATTCAGCGGCCGGGTCGTTCTGGATTCCGCTGTTGCTCATACTCTATCTCAATATTGGCATATTCAAGCACGCCAGACATGCGGGCAAATTAAATGTCAGTACCATTGGTCGTGCTGCTGAAACATGATCAATTGTAAAAAGCTCTGCGAATATTCAGATTCGTCGGACGCGAGGTCAGTCGCCCTCCGACCAGTCTCGCTACAGCGCAGGCACCGAGCACAAAGCAAGCACTTTGACCGTTCCCGTTGAATTGCGTGGGTGTCGCAGCGGATTGAAATCGAAGGTTAATGAAAATGCGCGAAATAATGCCAAAGAAATTTCAAACTAGAAACAAAGATTGGAACCTCTAACTCACCAATGTACAGGCAAACAGCGAATGTCAACTGGACGAATCGGCTATTACAGACCACAGTGAGATGACAGCCCCTGTATTGGTCGCTGATAAAGGTTGCACAGTATTTTTTGGCTTTGCGTGTCTGCATCCACGACAGGTCTTTTCCTTTCAGATCATTTCTCGCCTCTGGCCGCGCAAAATCAACAGCTGTGCCACAGCGAGACCGACATTGTGCAACGCCTGCCGAACACCGAGTTGTCGGCTGAACCTCAGCAACAACACCGAAACCACAACAACGACAACAATATGAACAGCACCATGCAACGACATCACAAGCACTACACGACTGTCGCCATTCGGTCCATCGCACACCAATTTGCCCAGAAACGCCATCACAACAGCGCGCAAAAACGAAAGAGTGCCGATGGGTTGATGGGGTCGCGATCGCCGATACTCAGTAAATTGTCGACGACACGAATGCCTTGCAAAATCAGGTACGCCGTGATCGATCGGCTGATGTTTGATGATACAGTTATCACTTGCAGCACTAGTAATGTTTCAGGCGCAGTTTAGCAACCAACTCGAACACAACGTTGTCGGCCGAGAAACGTGTGGCGCGTACGATACTCATTGTGATCAGTTGCTTCATGTTGTGCTGGATGCCCTTCTCGGTCATCTACGCCATTCAGGTGGGTGCGATTTATCGATTGACTCATTGAGTGAACGGCTGACCTTCAGATCTACCGCCATTGAACAAACGGCCGAACAAACAAAATGTAATTATGAGCAACAGGCGCATATGTACATCGATTCATTGACTGATCATGATCAAGTCCACTTGTCGCCCCCCCCCATTGTAGGCCTACGACATTTGCACAATGGAGCGCGGTTGTGTGCCGCAGCTGTTGTTCGCCATATCATTCTGGTTGGGTTACTGTAACTCGGCTGTCAACCCGTTCATCTATGCCGCATTCTCGCGCGAGCTGAGGGCAGCATTCAAATCAACATTACGCCGATTGTGCGCCTGTAGACTGCGATCGAACCATAGCCCGCTGACAATAGTTGGTTCGGACAGTCAGAGTAAGCAAAAGGGACGAAAGCACACGAAAACAGCAGCTGCCACTGCCAGTGCCATAACGATGAGTGCAACGTCCAATGGCAATGCCGATGATCAGATTGCTTGCAATTTGTACGCCGTCTGATTCGATCAGTCTTTTTCTTACGTCACTAAGTCATGTTTTTTCCTGTGTCAGGCAATTTCATCATACTGCACACTATGTCGTTCGCCAGGGTCAATTGCATAAAGATGATTTAATGGGAAGAGATGCCCGTTGTCTGTTGACTGTGTCTTTGGAACGAGCACCAACATTTATGCAGCTGCAGGTATTGGTGCCGTGAGAGTGAGGGATGCAGCACAAACTGCCCCAAAGATGAAAACATTTCGCTGTTTTGATAAAAACACACACACAGTACCGCTTATCAAAATGATCCATCTCAACCTTATCAGTGCACGCCAACTTGGTTGACGTGGAAAATAAGCAAAATAAACCAGCGCCTAGTACATTTGAAAGTTAGCGCAATTTTAGTTGTTGTGCAGTATTTCTTGCGAACGATCAATAAAATTAGGGTACGTTCAATTTTGCACACTGAAACATTAACATGGCGTCGGCATCGAGCTCCACCGGTCAAAGTGGTCAATTGCCGGCCCACTTCCAGACGCAGTATGGTATGTGTTAACAAGAAAAGCTGTGAAAGGATTACCGGTTTCGGGTTGTGCATTTTATTGATATTAAAGGAAATCCAATGGCGCCACCAGCACCGAACAAGCCACCAAGCGAAGCCCCGCCGCCCTACTCAGCGGTCGACGTGCACTATCAGGTTCATGGGTTTTCATTTATTGCAAAACCTGTGAACAGGAAGACCAGCATGCCCTTTATTGCGCACAGCGGCTGGGCTGGTTCGGCGTCTCGGCGCACAGTTGGCTGCAGAATTGAGTGTGTGCCTGCGATATCGACCAGCGTAAAAGTTGTTAACAGTTTCACAGTTGATCGGGGGCAACTTTTTACGCTGCAAGAAATCACAAAAATCAGAGTATGACAAAACGCATTTTGATGCCAGCAAGCCCCGCGGGTGCCGTGCCCCGACCAAACCAGCGGTTGCCCGCAAAGTGCCGAAACACGACCAACTTGAGAGGCGCACACAATAGTGCTGTTGCAGGTGCCCGCCAATCGTCTCGGTGGTCAACCGCCCGCTCCACCCGGTTACAATCAACCAACTGGAGTGATTCGCATCGCGCCAACACCACTCGGCAAACGCTACCGCTGTCCGTACTGTAACAATCCGTATGTGAGTTTAGAGCGCCAAGTCCTCAACTTATCGGGTTGAGTTGGTGCAGTTCTCTAGGGGCTCAATTCGTGAAAGAGCGAGCATCCGGAATATTTTTTTCCCAAATCAAGGCTAAACCAACCTCGTACATGCCCTTCTTGAGTGCAACTTGATTGTCCTTTCAGCGTCGTCAAACAGTGATCGATAGCAGCGCGTTCGTTACCTGTCCACAATGTCGCAAAGTGTACGTTGTTTCCTTTTCACGTTGTTTTTTATTTTTTTCAATCTCTTAAAACCACGCAAAATCCAAAAAAACGTTCGCAGCACCTCGGTTCACGGTCGAGGTCGCAAAATCGGTTTGGTATACATCAGCTCCGGTGCGTTCTCAGTGTTGGTCGCCATTGCTCTCACGGTCCGTGCCTGCGTTCTTTCAATGCAATTTTCTGTATTTTTGTTGCACGTCAAACATTTGAAAGGTATTCAATTTTCAGTGGCGTAGGAGAGAAGGTACCTGGTAATAGGTACCCGCTCAGCCGCTCATGGGGTACTGTACCCGCCCTCCGTGAAGTCATGAGAAGGAAAAGGACCCCTAAATCGCAAGCATTTTTCGCTCTCGAACACTTCAAACGTCAAAAAAATCGCGCGCTTCGCGCGTCAAGCAGTTTCAGTACTTTCAGCGTTTTCACCAGCTTCTGTGGTTCATGGGAACTAAAAGGTCAAAATTTTTGAGCGCTGCTCGTTTGCTAGGTGCCGAATTTTGAACAATCACTGAATAAAAACGACTTTTCAGAAATGGAACAAGCGCTGGATAAAAATGACTTTTCGCCCAGATACCCACTAAATTCAGACTTATGTACCTATGTATGTAGCTACGCCCCTGCCAGTTTTTCAGGTTTTGTACGCTGTGACAGCTTCGAACTATGACTACTGGCAGGTCAATCCATTCGCGTACCTGTGGCTGCGTAAGTGTACTCAATAACTTGGTCATTCCTGCTAAATTGCTGCTAAAGCTCTGCGATACTTTCCATTTCAGCGTATCTGCTCGGAGTACTGAGCTTGGTGCGTGGCATCTTCATTTTCAAGGTCAAGGAAGCCATACCTGATTCGCAATAATAGTCTTGGAGCTCGTTCCCCGTACACCAGAACAACCTAAATCTTTGTGCTTCAAAAATGATTATATTTGACTGCTGTTCAATAATCCTGATTTTATGTTTGATACGTGGCGCACCCACTACGGATGCCATTCACGTGACGATTTCATTGATGTTTTACTCTTTCTAAACCAACGACTGGAGCTTCCGTCCGACCTTGTGTTTCAGAAAATTTCAGTTCGAGAAAGCTTGCGAACTGAAATCTTCAAAGTCAAACTCCTTGAAATTGAAGTCGTGTTTTGAGCAACTTTTTTACTGCAAAAACACATGGTGGCACTGAAAAATAAGGTGGTGTTACTACGACATGTTCTGCAAGAAACATTCGACGAGGTTTTGCACTGACGAAGAACTTCAATTTTTTCCAACTTTGCTTGATCTTACTGGTCACAATCACCCTACCCTTACCGAAACTGACCCGGATTTGACCAACCAATTTCAACCACAACAGCAAACTTCTGAACTATCGTAAATCAATATGCAATTCAAGAGCACAAGCGCTCCATCATGGGATGTGACTTCATCACAAAACCGATGGCCAACAGCAATGAATAACACGAGCAACAGCCTAACTCAGCGAAACAGCAACAGATAAAAAGAAAGTTTCAAACCCCCGCGCGAACATCGTCGCCTGCCAGAGCGCAAGCGGACGTTTATTCGTCTTAGTCGTTTATTCGCCCAAGACTTTTATTCGCCTGGTCTTTTATTCGCACGGATGGCACGATTATTCGCATGTCAGTGGCGTTTATTCGCCTTGGTCGTTTATTCGCGCTGGCATGCTTGTGACCTGCTGCAACCCACAACGCATAATAGTCACGTTGCAACTTCATACATTTGAGGGTGTGAGGCCACGGGCTGCGACTTCTTTTACCTTTATCACCTTTTGTGAGCACAAGCCTAAATGTGCCACGTGCTCAAGCATTGACCGAACTGGTTGACCAGCGCTCAACCCAGAACAAAGCCTGAGCAGGTAGGTAAAAAAACATTGCGACTCGCATTGCGCCTATATTCCAAGATAGGTGTATACCTACATATAATATCAGTTCAATTCGTTGCAGGGCACTGTACAACGCGGTGCACATGCTGCACAAGAAAGTATTGTGTTCATGTCACAACATGTCACAATACTCGCAACCTCACAAACTGATGCCCCACTCCCACAAACTTTATGATTTATACAAACCTCTGTCTTTAATTCCAACCTTGGAATTACAGGCACAATTCCTCTGTGTGCAGCCCATCCCGTTCCGGACATGGAGGAAATAATTTGCTCTCCCCCCATTCTCTTTCAATTTTTGCGAAAATTACCCGCCAAAACTTCCCCTGGCCCAGACGGGATCCCTTCGGCCTTCTTGAAAAAGTTGGGCATCGGCCTCGTGGAACAATTCTCATTCCTTTTCAACCAAATTCTCCACACCGGTGTTGTTCCTGATGATTTCAAGTTGGCCGATGTGATCCCAATACCCAAGGAAAAATTCCCAAAAAATGTCACTAAATATCGTCCCATTTCTCTTACATCCTCCTCCTGCAAACTTTTGGAGACCTTTGTTAACTCAAAGGTCATGGCCCATCTTCAAAAACATAATTTATTATCTCCCTTCCAATTCGGTTTCATCCCTGGTCGCTCTGTAGAGGCTCAGCTATTGTGCTGCATGTCGCACTGGACAGCAGCGTTAGAGCGTGGGAACGCAGTGGACATCATTTACCTAGACAGCCAAAAGGCTTTCGACACTGTCCCCCACTCTGCGCTGCTGCAAAAACTGCAGCACTACGGTTTCCCCCGCCATTTACTCATTTGGGTATCCTCATACCTAAATGGGCGGTCACAGCGGGTTCGGGTCGGGGACGCAGTCTCTGGGTGGATTCCGGTCACCTCCGGCGTCGCACAGGGCAGTGTTTTCGGCCCGACCCTTTTTCTCATCTACATAAATGATGTCGTCAGTGTGGTACATCCAGGTACCTATCTGTATCTCTACGCTGATGATATCAAAATTTACAGGGAAATCCGTAGTGCTGCAGATCACAAAATCCTCCAGGGTGACATAAATGCGGTCATTAGTTGGCTCTCTGCAAATGGCATGGCTCTTGCCAGCCATAAGAGCGTCACAGTAAGGCTTGGGAATCGCCCCCAAGTCCCCCCTGTCTATTTCTGTTGGAATGAGCAAATTATTTCACCACCCCATGTCCGGGACTTGGGTGTCCTAATAGACCAACAAAACTTGAAATTTGAATCACATATTGGTAAAATTGTGGCTGACGCCAGTAGAGTGGAGAAGACCATCCGCCGAAACTTCCACAGTCGAAATCTCGATTTCCTCAGAAAACTATACTTGGCTTATGTTCGCCCATTGCTGGAATTCTCCATGTCCATTTGGTCCCCTCAAAATGTCACTTTAGCTAAAAACGTTGAAAAAATTCAACGTCGGTTCACCTACTATTTACCTGGCATGCAGACACTGTCTTATCAACAGCGTTTGCATGCCCTAAATTTAGACCCCCTAATTTATCGCCGGACCGTGAACGATCTTGTGCTTGTGTACAAGGTCATTCACGGTCACATACCTGGGGTAACCAAGGAATCCTTCTTTCCATCTCGTGACACCGGCCGCCCAACCCGAGGGCACTCCCACGGTTTGTGTCGAGTCCATGGCGCGGGTGCAGACTTGTCCGGGTACTGGGCCTATCGTGTCGTGGACCTCTGGAACAGGCTCCCAGAGGACGTCGTCTCTGCTGCCTCAATTGCGGCCTTTAAAACTAAACTAAACTCACGTGGTCGAGACGTAGTTTCTTGCCACATTTCATCAAAATTCTCAGCTGTCGTTGACTGATCCCCTCAGTCACTGGGTTGCTGCTTTCAGGTCATCATCAATTTTGTTGACATCTGTTATCATCTCGTGTTCGCCATCAATCGCTGATTTATCGCCTGCCGTTGCTGTGTTGTTTGTTGTTTTTGAATCTCTCCGGTACGTTTTGTCGTTTGATCATTCATGATTATAATTTTGTGTGCTATTTACTGATATGTCTCTTTTTTAGGTGTTTGCCGGATCTCCTGAAGGTCTTTGCGTGAGCTTACAGATAAAATTTGAATTTGAATGATGGGATCACCACAGACCAAGTGTCCAAAACGGAATGAAAGAGAAAATGACAAATCTCGGAAGCTCGACGCGGAGATAGGCATAGGACAGAATAGAATTCACACAAACGGAATCCGATCGCGCGATTTTTTCTGTTTTGAGATCGAAAAACCGAAAAAATTTAGCCCATGAAGACCATAAATTGATGGTTGCAGGTACCCTCCAGGGTGGTTGCATGCAAGTTGCTGCAACGTACGTACCTACCTACCGTCACAGAGGTCGCGGCCCGCGCCCGGCCCGGCCCGAATCCTGAAATCTCCGACCCGGCCTGGCCCGGCCCGAATTTTTGGCTCAGATTTCAACCCAGTTTTTGTCATACTTTTTGTGATTTTGTTGAAGCTATTTTTTGGTTGAACATTCATTGTTTTCCACAAAAAAGTCGTCAGATAGATAGACAATACTGATCACTTACTTGCCGAATCCGTCAGAAGTTTTAGTATTTTTGACAAAAAAATCCCTCTTTCTCAGGCCGGGGTGCCCGGCCCGGCCCGACCCGACCCTCCAAATCTCCGGCCGGGCCCGAGCCAAAAGCCCAAATTCGCGGCCCGGCCAGAGGTGGGAATCGGGCCGGCCCGGCCCGAGTTTTTTGCAACTGTCGGGTCGGGTGTCTGGTGTCGGCTTTTTTCTCAGATGTCGGGTGTCGGGTACCCCGACCTCTAACCCTATTTATGGGGATCAGTTATTGGGTGGGGGGCTATAGTTTTCATTTGGCCCCCCCCCCGACGAAAAAAAGTCTGTTATGTTAATACTGCCCCTAAAAATGGCTTGTTTTCGGTATTTTCTTACTTTAACAGCGGCAATTATGCTTAGCTGTTTTCTGTTGTGTACGCAAGCTTAAACAACGTTTGGCACCAGTGTAGTTCCTGGGGGGGGAGGGGGGGGGTCCCCCCCCTCGGGTACGCTATCTCCCCCTCGGGTGGTAGGTACACTATCCCCCTATCTCCCCCTCCGGGCACACTATCTCCCCCAATTTTTGCCTAAAATGGCCATTTTTAGGCCTAAAATTGGCATTTTTAGGCCTAAAATGTGTGATTTTCAGGTCAATGTTCTCAAAAGTCGCCAAAATACCCTTTTTTTGATGAATTTTTTCCAAAAAGGGGCAAAAATAGGTCAAATTTTCTACCTCAAAAAGTGACTTTTTCCCGAATTTGGGTCTTCCCCCCCCCTTCCCCCCCTCGGGGGTACACTATCTCCCCCTCCGAAAAAAACGGGGGGTCCGCTATCTCCCCCTCCGGACCAGGAACTACACTGTTTGGCACAACAACACAACCTTACCATACCACTAATCTGTGGTACGGTGAAGGTTAGGGCTGGGGGTGGGGTTATATCAATGGGGGCAGTGTGTACCGTATTGTCGGAAATAGAACCCCCCCATTAATTGAACCCCCCCCTAAATGGCTCGAAATCAAAAATAGAACCCCCCATTAATAGAACCCCACCCCCAACCTTCACCGGAGAGGACCGGACATAGTTTTTTTAGACACTTTTTAGGTGCAATTTGCACCTAAAAAATCAGAATTGCACCTAAAAATTCAGGGTTAGGTGCAAGGTTGCACCTAAAATTTTGGGCCCTTATTTGCTTAATTTAGCATTTATACAGCATCTTTTAAGGTTGGAAAGCTTAGAAACAAAAAAATGCGCTGCGCGGCTTTTCATTCCTTCCAAGAAATTACATCGAAGCATTTGGTCGACAACTCGACATCGACAAAAAATATTGATCTGATTGATTGATTTCGTACACAGTTAGTACCTGGTGTGCTGGTGATAAGATTCAAAACAAATACATGCTGTACTAGGATCAGGGCAGTTCCTGGTCCGGCGAGGCGGTTAGTGAACCTACCCACTTTGTCGGTGCGTTGGTTAGTGTACCTCCCTGCTCCCTGTGGGGGGAAGGAGGGGGGGGGAAGACCATAATTCAGGAAAAAGTCCTTTGAGATATTTGACCTATTTTTGCCATTTTTTGGAAAAAATTCTCCATAAATAGGGTATTTTGGCGACTTTTGACAACATTGACCTGAAAAATACCCATTTTAGGCCTAAAATGCCCATCTTGGGCTAAAAATACCTATTTTAGGCAAAAATTGCGGCGGTTAGTGTACCTGGTGCGGCGGTTAGTGTACTAGTGTACCTTGGTCGCGGCGGTTAGTGTACCTTAGGAGGGGACCCCCTCCCCCCAGGAACTACACTGACTAGAACTAGAGCAGAGCATGACAACAGTATTAGATACCCACACAGTAAATGAACAGCGAAAGTAATTGATTCGTACGTGACCCCAAATGTGGATATGATGACATGAAAATTTTACTGTTTCGTTTTCTTCTCAATCGGTTCTCAAAAATGAAACTAGTACAAAATGTGCTAAAAAATGTTGAACTTTCCCTGAAAAGTTTGCTTTTGCTAAAGGAAAAGGCATTCGTCAAAATTTCCAAAGCCACATGGGGATTCGTCACTACAATTGCGTTACAATTTTATTGAACTTCTAAAAGCACGCACATAGCATTGAACACACAACCTGGCAAAAAAGCCTAAAATTGGCGTTTTTTGTCCAAAATAGGGGTTGCACCTACTTTGGCCAGCTTGCACCTAAAAATTGGGGGGTTGCACCTGGTGAATTTTGAAAAAAAACCCTGGGACCGGACCACAGATTAGTGGTATGGTAGGGCTGTGTTGTTGTGTCAAACGTTGTTTAAGCTTGCGCACACAATAGAATAAAGCTTTTTAAGCATAATTGCCGCTGTTGAAGTTAGAAAATACCGAAAACAAGCCATTTTTATGGGCGTTATTAACAATGGTTTTTTTGTCGGGGGGCCAAATGAAAAATATAACCCCCCCAATTGACCCCCCCCATAAATTGAACCCCCCAAAATGACCCCAGTGAAAAACATAGACCCCCCGGGTTCTATTTCCGACAATACGGTAATGGCAGGCCCATGTGTGGGGGGAGGTAAGTATGGTGCGGCAGCACTGTGGTGCGGGGTTGGTTTCTTTTTAAAAAATTCATATTGTGAATGAAAAAGTTGACAGATAGACAAGCACTGATCACTTCCTTACCCAATCCTCAGAAATTTTAGTATTTTTGGCGACTTTAGAGAAGATTGACCTAAAATTACTCATTGGGCCGGATATTAGCAGAGGTCGCAATCGGGCCGGCATGAGCTCGGGCTGGGCCGCGATTTTGGGCTTTTGGTTCGGGCCGGGCCGGACCAAGATCCAGTGGCGTCGTTAGGGGGTTGGGGGTTACCCCCCTGGTATGAGGTATGGGAAATCGGCCGGTGGTATGGGGTATGGGAAATTTTTCACTTTTGGAACAAGCACCCCTAAGAAATGACTTTTTGACCCCGAGAAGTACCAAAATTGACCATTTTTCATCCAAAAATGTCAAAAATCGCTTGCTGCCGCGAGAAAACTCTGTTTTAAGCACTTTTAGACCAATTTTTGGCACTTTTATAAGATTTTTGGGGTCGTTTTTCCGAAACCCCCACCCTCGGGTTATGGGAAATTTTTGAGGTTTTGGAGCAACCCCCCTGGTATGGGAAATTTTTGATTTTTGGGGGTATGTATGGGAAATTTCCCGAAAATTGGGCTGGGTATGGGAAAATTTCGATTTCTCAACGACACCACTGCCAAGATCACCCGGCCGCCCAATCCTACTCTCTGCTTCAAAAACAGAAACAGGCATTTTTGGTCGACAAAAATACCGTAAAAACCTAAATCCAGCCCCCCGGAATAGAGCCCCCCCCCCCAAAAAGGGGTCAGTGAATTAATAGAGCCCCCCGGAATAGACCCCCCCCCCCCTAAGTAACATCCCCTATACAATAGTGTATTAAGGCTTGATAGTAGTGCACAGGTACATTTATGCACGTTTGTTGTTCGTTCAGAGCACATAATATGCCTCTAATTGACGAATAGACACGAATAAATGCGATTACAAGCGAAAAAACATCCTTTCAAACCCATTTTTAGGGGTTTTTGGGGGTATTTCTGGGAACAATTTTTCAGGTTCGGGTCAGTGAATTAATAGAGGCCCCCCGGAATAGAACCCCCCCGTAATAGAGCCCCCCAAACAAAATTTCTGACTGATTGGGAAAGGAAGTGATCAGTACTTGTCTATCTGTCAACTTTTTCATTCACAATATGAGTTTTCCAAAAAAAACCAGATTCAGGAAAATCGCAAAAAATTATGGCAAAAATTGGGTAAAAATCTGACCCAAAAATTCGGGCCGGGCCGGTCAAACCTGGCCCGATTGCGACCTCTGTTCTTTAGTTTGGTCGATTGAATCTCTATCTCACCGGTACGTTTTCTTAGTCGTTTGTTCATTATGTTCACATTTTATGTTGTTAACACTCATGTTCATTATTTTAGGGTTTTTCCGGATCTAATGTAAAGGTCTTTGCGCAAGCGTGCAGGTAAAATTTGAATTTGAAACAAAATTATTAGCTTTCCAAGGATTTTTGTTTTCTAATACCGCAAAAACCTAAATTCAAGGTGACCCCATTTTGGGGGGCTTTATTACGGGGGCAAATTTTCCAACCTCTCAAGTCATGGATTTATACTTGCGGATGAAAAAAACGCCTCTCCAAACAAATGGGTAGGTAAAGCGGTAAAGGCAAACTACACCAATATGAGCTCGATTTCGCACTTTCGCAGCTGGCAGAACACTGAAAAAAACGTTTTTTTTTTCATCCGCCAGTGTAGAGCAGTGTTACATAATTTCAGCGACTGAAAGCTAAACGGCAGAATACGAAAATATTTGGTGTCTTTGAAATTATTCGCAAAATATCACGATGTTGGCGTTGTTCAATCGAGTACTGGACTGGATCAGAAGTCTGTTTTGGAAAGAGGAAATGGAGCTGACACTGGTTGGATTGCAAAATTCAGGGAAAACTACTTTCGTCAACGTTATTGCTGTGCGTCTTTTGCAACTTGGCATTTTTTAAATTTTCTTAGCACAAATATGTTCTATGTTTGTCTCAATGTTCAGAGTGGCCAATTCACTGAAGATATGATTCCAACAGTCGGCTTCAACATGCGCAAGATCACAAAGGGCAATGTCACAATTAAAGTGAGTGAATTATTTCGCATTGGTATCTGGGTTTCCATTCGTGTTCACAAATTCCTGTCCGCCACGAAATGCATCTTGTTTCTCAGCTGTGGGACATTGGTGGTCAGCCGAGATTTCGATCCATGTGGGAACGATACTGCCGCGGTGTGAATGCTATTGTGTAAGTGTAACCGATGGCATTGTTTCGTGTCTGCTGTTTAGTGAGAACCTGACGTGCGCAACAGGGGAAGCTGGATTCCAAAAAAAGTCCGGTGCCAGGGGCAGTAAATCTGTGGCGGAAATCTCAAAAAATTTTTGACGCTACCTGCTGCCCCTGGTAAGTTGGTCGCGAACACGTCAAGTTATAACAGAGGATATGAAACCAAAAGGGGATATTTTGCCATTGCACATCATTTTATATCCTGTGCAGCTACATGGTCGACGCGGCTGATCACGACAAACTGGACGCGTCCCGTAACGAGCTGGTGCAATTGTTGGACAAACCTCAGTTGGAAGGCATACCAGTGTTGGTGCTCGGCAACAAAAAGGACCTGCCAAATGCCTTAGACGAAAAACAACTCATCGAGAGAATGTGGGTGGCGGTTGTGACCTTGCAGACAAAGACATTGCATTTCGCAGATTGAACTACAAAACCATAAGAATATGAAGCTCGGAGATAGTGATCGGCTCCTGTCTGGCGGGCAAGCTCAGATCACCAAGGTTTACGCCGGTGAAAAGAGTTGTACTGTATGATCGCCTCTTAAAGTGACTCTACAATTGACAATCGTTGACCGCGTTTGTTTGCAGTCATTTTTTCAGAAAATGAAGACTAGATATCAGAAACCCAGATTTAGGAAATAGATTTTCAAGTCGTTGCTTTGTGATGTTTCACGGAGCCCACACATTTTTACAGGAGGAGAAAAAATGAAACAAGTTTGAGGCAGGCGTGTGCGAAACAGAGTCACTTTAAGAGTAAATTGAGCGAACACGAGGATTGCCAGGACAAATACCTAGGTGTAATACATCGCTTTTTCGTCAACGCAAATCGTCATTTCGCGCTTATTCAAGGATGATTGAATTGACGACCAGAGTTGACTGTTCTAATTTGACGACTGAACAATTAGCCCGAGTCCCCATCAATGCGGTCTTCATTTATCAATGTGTTGCCGTTGCAGGAACCTGGCTGCCATTCAGAACCGCGAGATCTGTTGCTACTCTATATCATGCAAGGAGAAGGACAACATTGGCTAGTCATTCACTCTATCTACACTTTGCACGAAAAACTAGTTTCTTGTCGAGATGTGTTTTAGCATTTATACTCCGTCATTAACGATGAATATTGCAGATATCACACTGCAGTGGCTGATCCAGCATTCAAAGGGCGGCGGCAGCAGTCAATAATCGATTCCGAATTCATATTGTTTTTTTTCAAACGCCGTACCACTATAAAACGACGACAAGCAATTATGATGCTGTAATAATTTATTCTAATCAAACATGTGAGGCTATGATGATAATTGGTGATTTACGCTTCGGTTTGACGCATGGTGTTGTTTTGTAGGCTGGCCACGTTCAAGCACAGTAGTAGTCGTTTCATCAGTATTATGAGATAGTACTGTTGCGCCTTGAATGGTCGCCAGTCATGTTTACTTTGTCAATAAATTTTTTAGTGTTGACTTGAGTCTGGGATTGTGCCATGACGAGCGTTGTCTATATGTCTGTCGAACTGTCACGGCTTCGCCTCATAGGTTGAGTTTGTGCATTGAACTGTCTGATGTATCAATTACGATCAGTATGAATGTGGTTGTTCGTTTTTGTGTCTTTGTGCGCGTGATATCTGCTATTTACTGTTGTCTTTATTCGTGCCCCACTCTTTGTGTTTCGGCAAATCTTATTGAAATTCCAACTTGTTATCTCGTACCGGTAATCTAGTTATCTTTTTCTCGAATGTGTCCGATCCTATGTTATTTCATATACTGTTCGAGCAATTGACTTTGTGGTTTGCCCCCGAAAACGCCAACGGGCTCATATTTGTGTAATATTTTTAGTCAAACTGTACATAATATTGGTTTTGTATTCACTTTTGAAGTCCCTTATACATACGTGTTTATCCCTCGAAATCTCGGAATTATTGCGATTCATATTTATTTGTTGCGCCTTTGTGTGCTTCAGTATAATTTCGATTTCTTCATTTCTAATGAGCAAAAGCTCAGCCCGGCCCATTTCTTCCACATTTCTCAAATAAATGACGTTTTATGGGTTTCCGAGACACAAAGTTGTTTTGACCGACAATTGTGATGGCTTGAGACATTTTTTGACCAGTTGCCAGAAATGTTTCGATTAAAAACATTCAAGATGACTACATGCGTGAGTGTGTTGTGTACCCAAAGTACACGTTGCATACTTTTCGGGTTGCGTGATCATCAAATCAACAAACAGTCCCTGTAACTGCACAGACGCACTGAAAACGCGGCTGTACACCATAGCGTGCGCGCACATGCTTTTCTTGCAAAAATTTAAACCAAAGCCGCTCGCACGTATAAAAAGGTAGGTAGCAGTGCTGGTAAACAGGACAGTTTATTTTTATGTATAATTTATGCTGGACCTTGTGCTGATCTTTCCCGTTTTATTTTTTAAACATTTTGCACTTCATTCATTCTAAGTTTAATTGATGTCAGCAGTTCCGAATTGGTACATTTCTACAACATTTTCCAATCATTGCACTGTAAATAAATGTCATTTCTGAGAAACAACAACAAAAAATGTCCCACCTCGACACATTAACCGCACGTCTGTTGAACGTGGAACGTCGCCTGAATGAGACATTATCGTTGTTTGAATCTCGATCAGCGAATCTGACACGAATTGTGACCCAAGTGAAAAGCGAACAGGACGAATACACCAAGCTCATACTTGGATCGCTCATATTCTGTCAGTCAGCTTCATATCCTCATCTGAAAAGTTTCCAATTGCAGTTTGATGTTTCAGTGATGCAATGTGGATTCGCGTTTCTGGAGGCCGGCTCGGTGCGCAGCAAGAATGTCACGAATATTTTGCTGAAGAACTTCATGGATTTATGTTCGTGAATGTCTTGCGTTTATGATTTCATCAATTACTGAGGCTGCGATTAGATAAAGGCGGAAATTGGTGAGCAGACAAATGCAGAATGGTAAATTTCTGCATTCCGCGTTTATCTGATCACCTTTGCGGAATGGTGCGTGCTTGGGTGACGATGACAACTTCCAGCGGGCTGGCCTCAAGCATAAGTTTACTTGCATAAATTCAAAATTCTTCAAACGTGATCAGATAAACGCGGAACGTAGACATTTACCATTCCGCGTTTATCTGCTCACCAGTAAAAGTTCGGACTTTCAACCAGATTGCTGATCTTTGCAATTGAACAGGCATATCGTCGTTGTGCTTCTGGATTATCGGCTGGCCACTGGCTTTTGGCAGTCCCTCAATCAGTGTGTTCGGCTTTGGCAACTTTGGATCGTACGGACTGCGCTTCACTCATTATGCTGAGTGAGTGAAATTTATATTTATCTGACGTTGCGTGTCACGACAGACGGTGCAATATGAAAAACAGCCAGTGGGCATGACAACAATCGTAATTGAGAAATAAATATAAAATGAGTGCACGAATGGCATCAGTATCAGTGTTTCGCGTTCGTATTGTGATAAGATCGCTTTTAAATCTGAAGCTTTCGTTAACGATTCTTGCAAAAAGATAATCATGAAAAGATTCATCAACTATTCCCATGACGTGTTCCAATTTTGGTTTATTTATCCATGCCGTCAACTCAGCCCTCTATGCCATATATGTACGAAGGGCTGTTTGACCAGATTTGACGATATGCGTTGACAACAATGAGCCCCAATTCCAGCTGGTTCGTGCATTGTCTGTTCGTTGCGAACGCAGTCACAATCGTCAGTGGTGCTGTGGCGGAACGATGTCAGCTAACCGCTTACTGTCTTTATGTTGTGCCCATATCAAGTTAGTCTCTATTGCAGTCTCAGTCCAATGGTGGTCTCAATGTAGCACACCGTTCTGGAAAATAAAAACTGATTACTGTTGGATACAGCCATAATCTACCCGCCAATTGCGCACTGGATTTGGCACCCGAAAGGATGGCTGAAATACGGTCCGGCCGGGCTGACATTTCGGGTTGGAACCAACTTGTTATTGAAAAAAGATCGGTCTAAAATTTTTTATGCAGCATGAACAAATGTCCCTGATTCAGGACTTCGCAGGCAGCGGTGCTGTGCATCTGGTCGGCGGAATATGCGCCCTGGTGGGGGCCTACTTTATTGGGTCGAGGGAAGGCCGGTGGAATCCAGATGGGACGCGATCCGCTGATCTTCGTGGACATTCAGTGCCGGTACGATATGGTTTTATAATGGTTGATAACAGTGACTTCATGGTTTTCGAAAATTAGAACATTTCCGAAACAAACTTCGATCCAACAACACAATACAGTTCGCACTACTTGGCACATTCCTGCTCATGTTTGGCTTCTTCGCTTTCAACGGTGTGGCAGCTGTCGGCAACACTGCACTAGCAGGAGGACAGGTTTGAAGTGCAATTTACTTTTTTGCTCACTCAGTCATTTGGGTTTATTCTAACGTCGTCGACGACATTTTTTAGTATTAGCCCCCATGTGTTTATAAAATCTGCTCTCCTCTGTCACAGATCATGTCCCTGAGCATGGTCAACACTCTGATGTCATGTTGTACAGCTGCCGTGTTCGCACTGACATTCGACCACTTTTGGCTGAAACAACGATGGACGTTGCTCACCACTGTTAATTGTGCACTGGCTGGTTGGGAACATTTCTTGTTGCGTTATCCACCTTAGATGACTTTTGACACTCGAAACAGTGAATGTTTTTGAACCACTTTGGTCCCCAATGTGAAGTTCAGTGTTCTAACTAGATCTACAGCAGTGAATATACTACAGGCGCGGCGACCGAAATTGACGATCCCAACCGTGTCACTATAAAATATGGCAGACTGTGCCAACCTGAGTGATCATCGTAACACCCCATCAATGGGCAGGATAACATCAGAGAGCAGATTTGTGATGGACCCAAAATCAGATGCCTTCACCCCATTTCCCCACCAAATTGCACAGGTATGGTAGCCATGTGCAGCGGGTGTGACGAGTTCTACCCGTGGGCTGCGTGCGTGGTCGGACTGCTGGCTGCGCTCGCTGCCATCTACTCATCGCGCACACTCGAATATTTCAAGATTGACGATCCCTTGGACGCTACTTCAGGTAGGATTTCATTTTTTTTTGATTCACTTTCTGTTTTTGCCCAATTCTCTCCGTCATCATATATGTAGTTTTCATTCAGTAATTGGCGTCTCAGCAAACTTTGTCAGCAAGAAAGCTGCTAACGGATCTTTTACGGAGTATACTTTCCATTTTGGCAGACAGAGAAAGCGAACATACAGGAAAAGCCCCCGCCACAAACAAACAAAACAACACCAAACAAAAAAACCCAAACCCCCCCCCCGGACGTGTTTTGCTGACAAAAGTAAAAATGTAATGGGAGAGCAATCAAAACACGTAGATCGTGTATATTTGTGCCTTTTTCACAATTCCTCGACTTATTTTCAGGGAAAAAAACAAAAAAAAAAAAAAAACAAAAAAAAACACACAAACAAAAAAACACAAACCCCCCTTAGGCTTAGGCTTGCAAGCCTTATACCCACTCGTTTGAGACAGCCTAAGCCTCAAAATAAGCTGGGGAATTGTAAAAAGATCCACTCCTATCAGCGAACACACGCCAGCAAAATCTATCCAGACGTGTGAAAGCAGCATTCTTTCTGACAAAGTCTGTCCCAATTATTCCAGTGCACGCTGCTGGCGGTCTTGTCGGTTTGCTGGCGACACCAATCTTCTCCTTCAAAACGGGCGTTTTGTACCATGGCCATGAATCAAGTTCTTGGCTGGTCAGTATAATGTTCTCCGAGTTTATATATGCTATTTTCATCCTCAAATAAAAACTACCGAGCGCAATTTGTTCACCAAACTACAGGGTTTGCTATGGCAGCTGCTGGGAACGTTTGTAATAACAACATGGACATTGGTCATCATCACTATCACATTCTGGCTACTTCGTCGATTCAATGTACTTCGGGTGTCAGTCGAGGTTCGGTTGGACACCTTTTATGCTCCAAAATTCAAAATGAAACATTCAAATATGCAACTGGTATGCAGGTCGAGAGAGTTGGTCTGGACCAGAGCATTCACGGCGAGCCGGCCTATCCCCTGGTGGCGTACGGTAGTGGCTGGTCGCAGGACAAATACAATCAGGAGGAGAAGGCTTGGATCAACAAACACGCTTCGACGCGTCGGTGTCGATTTGTTTAAATAAGTCATAATTTAATGAAAATATTTTAGTGCCCTGCGGTTCGAAATTTGCAGTGTCCCTCGGCACGAATGTTTACCGTCAGTTTGTGCAGCAAAACATACAGCGTCAAAAAAGTGTAATGGCGTTGAATGGAAGTGCCAAGAACCAGCCCCACGATAACAAGTTGGTTTCTTTTAATTCTTTTATTTGTATTTATTTCTTAGTTTCCCAAAAATAATCGCATTAAAGGGCTCGGGACACAACCGAAGGAAGGGCAGCAGAGCACAGTGTTATACATCGCTGGAAAGCACAGTGGCAGCCCATATCACGCACAAATGTTCAGCTCCTTAGAGGTTCGCTATCTCTTGGTAGAGGGACTTTTCGTTCCAGAGAAAAGTGAATTTCCTCACAACTTGAAACGACCGGTGCAGAAACCCCAAATGAGTTGAAGGTCGAGTAACACGTGGATGGGATTACAACAGCTACTGGATAATTTATCATGACAACTTCAGTCGCTCAAACTATTGTTTCCCTCGGTGAGGGTGCGAAACATTCCAAAAATCGGCCATATTTGTCGAGGACACAAGTTTGTCCCTAAATTTTGAGACCGTGCTTTGTGTTGCAGAAATGAAAATGCAAAGAGAAAAATAGAGCATTGTCGAAAGTACCAGAAAATAAGGTTTTTAAATTTGGAAACACTGATAGCGGCGTGAGGGGCCAAAAAAAGACCTAAAAATTGCCCCTAAAGTGCATAGTTGCATTCATTGATGGAAATGTGATGTAAATAAGCCACGTATTGCATTGCATTGGAAACGAGAAAGTCAGATAAACGCACAGTCCAACAATCTAGACGAGTTTCAAAACTTCAAACTCCATGGTCCGCAGCCGTGCCAGCCTGAATAAGATATTTGGCTATAAGTCGTTACTGTTAAAGATTATTCGACATTTAATAGCATCAAACGATGTACTGTAGCTTCAACGTAGCTATCGAACGATATATAACATGCCCATACTATCTCTTACTGTGGGCAAGAAACTGTCAAAATTCCGAAATCGCACATGGTGACGTGACGGTTCATTCCAGAATCGTCAAAAAAGATATTTTTTAGCCTCTGCCCTTAAGCGTAAGAATTTATTGGGGCTTCTTATATATCGTTCGAAAGCTAATCCCGAGGTACATTGTTTGGTGCTGTCACATTTACAACAGCTGTTAACAATAAGCATTTATAGCTGAATATCAAATTCAGATTGGTATGGGTACCCAGAGAGATCTGTAGACCTTGGGGTCTTCGGACCTTGATAGGTTGTTAAATCAGACGTTTCTCTCAATTTTTTGTTTCGAATCCGATACAATCTGTGGCCTTTATGTGTCACAATTCTGGCGATGAATATAACCACCTAATTTAGCGGCAATTTAATGGATTTTTAGGCCTGTCACGAAGCTAGCCATGAGTTAAAAAATTTAAAAACCTTATTTTCTGGTACTTTCGACGATGCTCTATTTCCCCATTGCGTTCTTAGTTCCGTAGCGCTAAGCGTGACCTTAAAATTTAGGGACAAACTTGTGTTATCGAAAATAAGGCCGATTTTTGGAACGTTTCGCACCCTCACCGTGTGAAGCAATGGTTTGAGCAACTGAAGTTGTGTTGATAAGTTATTCCGAAGCTGTTGTAATCCTATCCACGCTTACCTGCCCTTCAACGCATTGGGGTTCTCCCCCCGGCCCTTCCAATTTGTGCAAGAATTCAGTTTTTTCTGGAACGAAAAGTCCCTCTACCAAGAGATAGCGAATCTCCAAGGAGCTTAAAATTTGTGCGTGACATAGGCTGTCGGAATGCTTTCCAACGGTATGTAACAATATGTCCTGCTATCCTTCCTTCGGTTATGTCCCGAGCCCTTTAAATGTCAGTTGCAGCAGTAAGAAGCAGGACGTGGATTACTACCCTGAAGATCAAGCAGTCCAACTGCAAACACCATTCTCAAGTCGAGTCGATTTGAAAGGCAGTCGAAAACGGCTGCAGGTTCTGTTTTCAGTTTGTTTTGTCCTGTCGTAAAAGTTATAAGAATTTGGTTGCGGTTTTTCTTCTGAACAGCGGCACAGTCTCTATACCCTCTTTATGAGGATACTCTCTGTACTGGAACCGTCTTGTACCGTATATGTTTGTGTAGTGGATTTTTTCAACGCCATTGTTGTCCTCGATATGGCGTGGACCTCGTACCACCTTTATCGATTACCACCCTCACCCTACTGCTAGTAAAAGACCGGACCCAATCGTGTCACATAAACAGTGAAAAGTGCTTGCAGGAAATGATCACTTTCAAAGAGCATCCGACGTACGAATTAGCCGAGTCGCCACACATTCAATTTGATGACCAAACACAGTCATTGGATCAGTGGTTGCAAGCAAACGGGTCTGTTTGTGGTGTGCTTTCTTCACTGACCCTCCATTGTGATGAAACCCACGCTAATTTTGGTCCCCAAATTCCCGAAAATGTGCTATTTTGGTGCGGTGGCGAACATTTTTGATATTGGCCGAAAATGCCCGAGTCCCGATCATGTCATTGCAAGGACAGACAGGGTTAAAGGGTTCATAAAATATGACGTTTCGTGATTATCACTGAAATTTTTCACGGCTGAGCTGCGTACAGGTACACAAACGACGAACAAGTCGATGCTCACTTGAATGCAAAAACGGACAAAAGCAAAGAGACGGAGACAAATGTCGATAGGAAGAAGGAAGACTGCGGTGTGCATGTGACATTTAAAGACGAACGTCTTGAAGAGGGAATCATCTTTACCCCCACTTGATCAAAATTTTTTATCACAGTTTAGATTTGATTGCGTTGTGGAATCGGTCTTTGACATCATATCATCAGCCTGTGCTTCCTTTCTTCTTGAAAGTGAAATCTGACGCGCTTGCTGTTGTAGGTATATGTACACATCTTTTGCGCGGAACTGATAATAAACGGCTTATATGCATTGGCTTCGCTTCTCAGATCGTAACTTGTTTTTCCATGGTGTTCGTTCAGCATCGGAAACATTCACCGTCAAATACAACTGATTCTATTTTTTGTGGGTGTGCCATCAAGGTTGATCACCACCCAAAAGATATACCATAACCGTGGTCCGTTGGCGACCCTTTAACCTAAGTTTCTGGTCCAGGCACAGTACATACATATACCAACGGTGGCCAGTGGCCACACACAACTGCCCTCCCAGGCACAGCCACAACAAGCAAAGGGAAGAGAAACACGAAACCTCCAGCGATAATACAAGTTACATCGCACATTTAGAGACAGACTGCGTGGTTCTGAGCTGTTTGCAGAGTGTTTCTCAACTCAAAACTCTCTCGTGTTGCGTGACTGTAAACGTGTTGTTGCGGCTGAACACAGCTGTTATCAAACACCGCGCTGTCTCACACGTTGTTTTTATATGTGTCAGTTTTTTGCTGTGTTCACAGTCCACTCAGGCCAGAGTGCAAAATCTTGATGTTGACTGCTGGTGGATTGTGTCGTTCTGTGAAACGCACGTGTGGTCGTGTGCATCTGTGTTTGCAACTTTGTCATGTGTATATTTGATTTGACGTATGCATACTCTCTGTACTTTGCCACACGACGGGCCCCCAAACCCCGGCCCAGAAAACCCCACCACTCAAAAAAACGGCGATGGAGCACAAAAGCCACGCAGCTATCTCGGTCCGGGCGCCAAAAAAGTCGATTTCAAGTGCCAAACTCATTGCACTTTTTGTGTGTGTCCTCGCGTGAAGATGGGATAATGCGTGCGCGTGTGCGTGTTTTTGTCGCGTTCTTCGTGTTTGTCACCCCGACAGGCAGCGTGCCTAATACCTATGTACATGTTTGGATGCCTACGACGTTCCGTTCTCGGCTGCTTTTAATCTGCTCTTGTTCTTTCCGCTCAAGTCCACCCAACCATATTTCGAATGAGAGCCGGAACCAGAAACATACATTACAATGTGGTGGTGTTAGGTATTTGTGCTGGCAGACTGTACCGTGCACAGCCCAAGCTGCTCCGTTCAGCGGCCAAGCATACCACATTACAGTGGTGCCCATATGCAGTTGCGCTGCACTAGCTTCTAGTGTTCCTGCGTTTATGGCTGGTTCGATCCCCGCTTTGAGCGATGGACCCCATAAAGCTGAAGCCCCGGCAGTCTGGCTCTGTGCCCGCATGCACACAAGTGCCCCAAATCGTTCCTGAATGTATACTGCATGGAACGTATACGATGCAGCTTCTCGTTTTTGTTTCAAATATAAACGCAAGTGTTTTCCAACTAGAGGTACGGAGGTACACGTACATTGGCCTGGTCATATGTTCAGCTCAGACATGCATCTCGTTCATGCGTTTCTGTGGGAAAGGAGAGCATGAGCTGTGATATTTTTCAGTTCTTTTTACGAAGGTTTTTACGATCTGCAATTTCCGAGAGTTTCTTAATCTATGTAGGCATGTATCTTGCATTGGGCAACCTGTTCGAAGTCAGATATTTAACTGGTACAATTGTGTATCTCTCATTCTCAATTGCCCACCGCCACCTGTTGGCCAGTTTCATGACCCAGAGTCTATAGTGCAAGCTGCTTTGCTAGGCAGCTCGACTACGTCAGATCGTTGCCGTGCCGATTATTATGTCATCGTCATCGATTTACATATTACGAAATTATAAGATATACATGTACATGTGCGTGATAGTGCCAAGGTAACGCCAACGCATTTTAGCACGCGTTGGTTGGTAACCCGCTATGTGCGCTTGCACATGGCTGCCGTTTTGTTTGTTATATGATAGGTGGGCTGCAGGTGAATACCAGCATCTTGCCGTGAATTTTTTAAAAATATGAACCAGGTCACCCATGTTGTTGGGTTGCTATGGTTTTTATTTATTTGGTGTAACCCCCGTGATGCCGATGATTCGAAAAAAATATTTGTTCTTCACCTGTCATGTGCCTACGTCATAGCCTTCGGCAAGCACAATTGTTTTTCTCAAGGTATTTTTTTGCAGATTTCTTGGAAATTCTAGAAACAACAACTGAACGTAAAATGGACACGACAACAGCTCTGGCGACAGCGTTAACAACGGAATCAAATCCCAAGTCGAGACAAAAATCGATCAACAATAACAACAACAGTGATCAGAAAATTCCGGTTGTGATGAAACATCAGCCACTCGAGCCGCTGGCGATAGTGTGGCGCAACGTGCTCCTGTTTGCCGCGCTGCACATTGGTGCCCTGATTGGTTTGTACCAGGGTGTGTTCATGGCTCAATGGAAAACACTTGCATTTGGTTAGTTTTGTATTCGCAATATTTTTCTAACTAGCCTGATCGATGGGCATGATAACAAGGCGCAATCCGTGAAACAGAGTGTTGTCACAAAAATATAAACAAAAACTAATAAAATTAACATAGAAACAAAAGCCAATGCCTTCCCTTTAGCATGGTTTTGTCACGTGATCGGCGGCATCGGTATCACTGCGGGCGTGCATCGACTTTGGTCACATCGATCCTACAAAGCCAATTTCCCTCTTCGACTCATGTTGGTCGTGTTTCAGACAATGGCACTACAGGTGCGTGGGGTGACGGTGTTGCGTACAGCATGTAGTGGATGCACCACATGCATATACATGCTGTATGTAGTCAGGATTTTATTTTCAGCGACGTCCATTTTATCCAAATCGAAGTTTTCGAAAGCTCGAAACCGAAATTTTATTTTCTACAGAACGACGTGATCGAGTGGTCACGTGACCACCGCGGTCATCACAAATGGTCGGACACGGACGCCGACCCTCACAATTCCAATCGTGGATTCTTCTTTTCGCACATGGGATGGTTGGTGCGCTTTGATGTTTCAATTAACTTATATCCAAATGCTTTTATTTTTTGAGTTTTTTCTATTTCCCAGGCTGCTCTGTCGAAAGCATGCCGCCGTCAAGGAGAAAGGTCAAACTCTTGATCTGAGCGATCTGTACGCTGATCCGTTGCTACGATTCCAGCGAAGGTTAGCTTTTTGGCAACTTTTTTAGTCCGCATACTTTCAACTTCTTCCACCTGCCCAGCCCACCTTGCCTGTAATTCTTCGACATTCTTGCAGATATTACAAACCACTGGCGATTCTTGCCTGTTTCGTTATGCCGACGTTGATTCCGTACCTTCTGTGGAACGAATCCGTGATGGTGGCGTTTTATGTGGACTTGTTACGGTTGGTGAATGTTTTGAAACATTATTTGCAGCAGTAAGTTAGTGTAGCGCCTTGCACAAGTTGCATACAATGTAATTGCAGTTACACGCTCACTCTGCACTGCACCTGGATGGTGAACAGTGTGGCACATCGATTCGGCAATCGACCTTACGATCGGGATATCGAGCCGAGACAGAGCGTCACGGTGCGTTGCGAACGGGCTAATTATTGGCTAAACAGTGTGTTTTTTGTTGCCAATTTCAACCTGTTTCCACAGACGGGTGGTGCACCAGGTCATCGTCATTGCGAATGTGCCACGTGCCCCGGATATGCACACATACATACATTGGATACATAGTCGTTGTATGCTCGCATGTGCCACATTTGCTTGTGCAAATGCTCGAACTCTAAAAGCTCGGACAAATGCAGTCTTGATTTCTAGGCTCTGTATTCTCTAAACAACCGAAGAGCTCAATTTCAGACGGCGGTGATGGCGTTTGGCGAGGGCTGGCACAATTACCATCACACATTCCCGTACGATTACAAGACGGCTGAGACGCCCTACACACTCAACACAACCACGATGTTCATTGACTTCTTTGCCACAATTGGGTGGGCAACCGATCGCAAAACTGTGTCCGCCGAGGTCAGAATTAATATTCCTTGTTTTTGGCATGATAATCAGGATGTGTCTCATTTTTCGTTATGTTAGTTTGAAATACACGTAATAAAAATGCGTAATTTAAAAATATACAGGCAATTCGAAGGACGAGACAGCGTAAGGGTGACGGAGAGCACACGATGGCTGAATACTGAACGGAACGGGAACGAATTCTCAACGTGGCATCGGTACAATAGTATTGAATTTGATTGTCATGTACAAATGTGTTCCTCTATTGTCGTGATCTGTTTTAAATTATGTATTATCAGCCAATCCTTGCGCAGTCCTTCTGCATAACCCAATGTTGTATTCCGGCAAAGATACAAGCTACTCCTGTACAGCTGAAGTAAATGCAACCGCGCACATACCAGAAATTAACTAAACTTTATAACAAACATTATTTGCACCATTTAATGGAGCAAATAACAGTGAAAACAACTTACCAAAACACATCCTTTTTGCAAATCAGATGGCACGGATTTCAAAGGAATTCACGGTACAAGGGGTATACGATTACATCAGTCTCAGGCTTCTGTACTGACAATACGCGCACCGCTGTGTTTCTGTGTCACACATTGCTGCAGGTGTGTCTGTGCTAATTTGGTCATTTGATGTTCCTCACCCAAACTGGTGGTCAACATTGCGATGGCTGTAGTCAGATGCGACTCGGCTACGTCGGCTTGGTTGCACCTACATATGTATGCAGGTGTGGGTGGTCGGTGACCAGGAGAGTACTCAGTTACTGTATCTATAACATGGCAGTTATCACTGCGTTGGCCGATATCAAACTTGATGAGCAGTCAGCCCCAATCCTGCTCAATGTAACATTTTGTAAATAAGTAAACCTCTAAATGTCCTAAAGTACAAAAGGCACGTCATTAACTTAAACCCGGTGCGAAGCTCACCGATCACCAGGCTTGAAATCCGCCAACATGCCCAACGGCATTCTGAGTCCGTGAGGCCACGGATTTGGTTAACACCGCTAACATCCTATAATTAAGTCTGCAGACTGGCAAAAACATAGAAGACTGACGAACTTGTTTGCCATGAGTCCAATGCTCATGTGATGATATGCCAGCGCCGGGTGATTGTTGGGGAAGCACACATACAGACAATCACACGCAGCCAAATGCAATTGCAGCAGATCAGCATGTGATGTGGATGCAGTGTGACGAATGGCGGCTTGCAAAAGACGTGCAAAATACACGTTCACTCGCGGCAGCAGACCCGCATAACGTGACAACAGGTCCTGGAATGAGACACATGTGCATCAGGTTATCGTCAGACACGTGTGTTCGTGACGGTATGCCTTTTGAGCCTGTTCATCATGTGCAACGGCAACATGTGACCAGCCGCTCCACCTACCAAAAAGAACGTTTGCTCCTGCACCTCTACCTGTACAAAATCCAGCGGACTGTCAGCCTGGTCAATTTGGTCATTCTGAGTTACGGTATCGATGTGGCGCATCGCCGCAATCGCGCCCGTCACGCGGTCTTTCGTGCAAGGCTGTGAATGGCAAATGTTTTTATCATGGTTGCGAAAAAACAAAAAATTAAAAGAAAAAGAAATTATTATATAAAAAGTCAGTCCCGAACCGTGTCACATTTGGCGCACACGAACACAAATCTATCGACATCCCTGACAGCCCTGCTGCCAAACAACACCACCGGTGCATGGCAATGTTCGCATGTCACACTTGACAACACCTGCTCATCCTCGTCTACACATCGGTCACACTCGCAATCGAAGTACCATGTGTCCTGAGGATGGGGTTGAATTTTGCCGCAAATGAATGAAAATTGGAAAAGTGCAATGCCAGACGACAGATTGTAACAAAAGCCGAGCGAATAAAAAGTCTTGCGAATAATTATGATTACTTTGAGCAATTTTCGACGTTGTTGTTTCGTGTTGAGCAGATCGATGTAGGAATAGAACGTGGTGGTCGTACTCGTGATGTTCACACCTGAATTGGCATTGGCCATCAAGCACTTTTGAGCAACTTTCAAAAAATGCACCTCACCAGCATGCAGTGGTCGGAGAGTTGCAATGAATCCATCACAAGTGTAGATGGTGTTTGGTCGACAGCTGTGGTCGTAGGCACACAAGTCCAGGTACAGACCTTTGCCGATCTCACGTAGATAGTCCAGGTCACTGATGGCGTGACGATTGATGTAATTGCGGCAGTGAAGCTGAAGGGAGTATACATTCTGCCATCTTTGTCACGAACCTCCAAATTGAATGACAGTTCGGTCCTCAATCTACCGTTAATTTTCCGAGGCGTAGCCTATTGTTTTTGGACATAATTGTAAGTTGTTGGTGATGTTTCAGAGTTATACAAATTTTACCTGGTAAACGGTCTCCTTGTCCGGCAGGTCCTTGGTCGAGTACAGACACGTCAGTTGTGCATAAATGTCTTCGAACTTTTTCAGTGCGGGCGGATCACGTCTGATGTCCTCGGCATGCGACCACAACTGAAACAATTGCAATAAAGCGGTTTACGGCTTAGCCATTGAATTTCCTTTGATCAAGGTCAAGCCTGAAGGGTTTTTGAATAAAAACAACGAAACCTGCATAATCGTTCGTCGACTTGTGCGATTCAAATAGAATTTGTCCGTTGGCGTGTCCTTGCCGTCTGTGATCAGTTTGTGACGCGATGCGATACGACCTGCAGCAAAAAGGACCTTTTACTGCTCGATGTTATAGCACATCTGCCAAACGCAACACCAATGGGCATGATACCATCGTTTGCGTTATTTTTATTCTGTGAGAACTCTTATTTTTATTGCGTGCTAACTCTGTGCGTTATCTTGATTCCATGCCATCTCTATGCGTTGTTTTTCAGTGCATGGCATCTCGGCGAGTATGTATAGGGTGGGTCAAAAAGTGCTTTACTAAGTTAAGGCTCATACATATGTGGTAAACTCGTACAAAAGCATTTCAATTGGGCTGAAAATTGAGAACCGGGGTTTGTGGCAAGGGGAAACCGAATATTAACCGAATTTTTTGGTCTCGAGTACCAAATGTCTATGGTACAGTTGCTTTAGATTATTATTGATGCTGTATTGGAATCGTAATTGATATTCTTTGCAACAAATGAATGATTATGCAGGATGGAAAGCTGATGCCAAATTCACGTGGCGGTTAATTATGTATCTGTGTGTTAGGATACAAATAATCAAAATGGTAAAGCACAAAATGGCACAGCACCGAGATGTCTGACTTCGACCCCTGGCATGCCAGCTGCTGCTCCTCCGTTCATCTCGTTCGCAGCTTTTATGCGTTTGAGCGCTTTGCATTCGGGTTTGTGATCGAACCAGCCCAGCTCCTGGCACGCGCGTGAACAGAACCACGCAGCATGACACGCGGTGCAACGCAACAACTTGTGCTCATCTGGGAAGAACAAACTAACGTTGAAAGATTGAAACATCAGACATTGTTTTTGTTGCAGGGGGTGTATTGCACCAGGTCACCGTCAGAGTGGCTGCACCGTACGTGACCGTAAACACACTTGCAATCAAACATCCCTCTGCTTGTGTTGATTCGAGTAAACCTCGTCCGTCAGCATATAGCTCACAAAAAGGGCAAACTGCAACAATTTATGACAGATCACCCACCTCGTGTCGCAGCCAAACAATACCAACAGTGTGTGTCCAGTTCGTCGTCCAACAAGGCATAAGCGAAAGGATAGAAAGTCAGAGTTTCAGGTTGATCGGATGTTGATGCTGAGCTGCTGGATTCTCCCGATGGTGGCGGAGCCATAATTGAACAAAACAACGATCTCGTTCTGAAAACTACGCCGAAAGCTGTCCAAGAATTACAAACTTTCAGTCCGTCAAAATCACGTGTCGAGATAAAGTAAAAACCGAACGGCCGAGCCGGCTGAAGTACATAATGTGTTGACTAAAACATTAGCTTGAAAAACTGGCGGAAACCTTCGCAACAAAATGTAAGAAGCTGCGGCTGCATCCATAGCTGAACAGGAAAGCAATTGCAGCTTGTCTGCCAGTGCCAATTTGTGTAAAGTTGCTGGCTGGCTTGGGTGCTGCACAACAACAAACCCAATGCTGTCTGCGTACGGCCAGCTCCCCTGCACGTGTGGCCAATCTTTTTGCAATTTGCAGCAGAGGCACGCGAAATTCTGAGTATTGAATATCACACCACACTGTGTGCACCTCTTTCTGCCAAAGGCCTGCTTTTTGGCTCAGCTTCACAACATTGTTGCGTGACGTTCTGGTTGAGTGAAAACGTTTTTACCAGACGGAGAGCATTGAAAGCGCATAAACTGCGCAAGAATCGTAACAAAAGTTGTGTTCGCGCGAAATTTAGGCAGTTGAGGGAACATGGAATAAAAATAATATATAGCAATAATTATAGGCACAATTATTATGAATGTCACCCAGTCCAGTCTCTATATTTGGCATAGGCAACAGCCACAAACAGCACGACCAGTGCACCGATGGCCACGAATGAGTGCAGTGCCACAGCGACGGTCGGCACCAGACTCGATTGGTCGGCTCGCAATCGGTGATGCAGTGAATGTTGTTGATGTTTCAAAGCTAGTTTATTGAGATGTGCATCGTAGCGACGTGCAATGATGAGGGGTGGTTGATGCGTGCGTAGACAGACCACGATTGCACCGCCTGAAGCAACATGGATAGGTACTGTAGGTGAGTAGCAGGTTTTACATGCAGCTTTACAGCTGCAAAACCAAACTCAATTCGGATTCACCAGTTGTGTCCAAATTACAGGCTAAAAACTAGCTTTGCGAAACCCCCACTGGCTATGTAAGCCTAAAATAAACAATGAAGCTTGGGGCATGCTAGCTAATACTACTGGTATTGATCGCGTAAAGCGTGAAACATCTGTCAGTCAGTTCAGCGCTCACCCAGCGGCCTGAGCGGATGTGTGAGTGCGCGTGCATGCAGTCGCTGTTGCAAGCAATTGACGACACTGGTGGTCATGGCCGTGTTCACCAACAACAACATCGATCGGCGACGATACTGATGCGACAGACGCACCAGCTTGACGACGTACTCCTCAGTCTCCTCGTCACGCAGACCGCACAGATCGAAATGTTCCGTCTCGCTGCAATACAAGCGTACTGATGAGCACCTGGTGCACCGCAACATTGTCAGACGCATTCAGGAACGCTTCCATTATCTTTGGCGCCAGACAATCAATACTT